>LT990243.1:904727-937227 GCA_900257145.2 Plasmodium billcollinsi
GAAAATATTCTATATTCTTTTGATTTCCTAAAATTCTATTTTTAAGCTGTACACTATCATCAATATCATAAGCATCTAACAAGGAACCTTTCAAATTATTACTATTACTATTATTATTATTATTATCATACATATTCGTTTTATCAGAATTGTTATAAAATATTAAACTCTCATACATATTTCCCCTACATAAAATATTATTATCATTCCATTTTTTGTTCATATTATTTTCTTGGTAATTATGATTTAATTCTATATCATGTTGTACATTTGTAATATTCTCCTTCACCATATTAGAATTCACATTTGATATATAATCCTTACTGAAGTTTCTACTATTAATATTAAGACATTTATTATTTTTATAATCGTTACTATTGTTCTTATCTATATAAGCGTCTTTTTTTTTATTATAATCATGTAGAATGCGTATAATATGTTCACTTAATACATTATCATCTTTTTCATTTTCTAATAATAACTTTATATTGTTTTTCAAAGTCTCCAATAATGTGTTGGTTCCATTATCATCATTTTTGTAAATTTCCTTAATTTCTGTATTTTTTGAAGGACAATGCATAACATTTTTAGAATACTCCCTACTTATTGAATCCAAGATTTTTATATTTTCTTCCCACACAATGTCAGTATTAGAGTATTTTAATATATCACCATTTCCTTTATCAATATTAACATTGCTATTATATATCCCTACATTATTATATTCCCCCATATTATGATGTATATCCATATTATTATTATCATTATTATTATTTAAATTACAATTATTCTGATATAATTTCCCATTTTGCATATCCAACTCCTTTTTATTATCTACATACAATTTAGAACTATTGGGATTATTAAAGGCACCATTAAAATTGGTATCA
The DNA here is from genome assembly GCA_900257145.2 of Plasmodium billcollinsi. Taxonomy (NCBI): domain Eukaryota; phylum Apicomplexa; class Aconoidasida; order Haemosporida; family Plasmodiidae; genus Plasmodium; species Plasmodium billcollinsi. Next base: position 905,618 of record LT990243.1, read on the forward strand.
GTTTTCTCATTTTCTTGCAACATTTTATTCATCAACTCAATAAGTTTTATATCCTCATTTTGCATGTCTATTTTTTGAGATTCCTTTAAATTCTTCCCCTTAGAAATGCTCATATTTGAATTGTTATCTAATATATTCTTATTATATATAGAAAAATTATCATATACATTTGGATCATTCTTTGAAATATTTTCTCTTTTCATATGAGTTATATTTTTGTCTTTATTGCTTGAATTTATAATTTCTGGCATGTTATTTTTCTCATTCAATATAAATAGCATGTTGTCGTTTTCATTCTCTTCTACAATATTATCAATTGTATGGTTTGTATAATTGCCCTGAATTTTTATATAATTCTCATTAAAAAAGGGATCATCTGTTTTTTCGTATGTTTCTTTTATAGAATGTTCTAAATATTCATTTTTTTGAATTTTATCAATTTCTTGATTTCTTCTAAACCACCACACATCACCAAAATTGTTGTTATTAAATGAATGAAAATCATGATTCATATTTCCCTTTTTTAAAATATCTTCTTTATTTAAATTATTAACAACTGTTGTATTTGCTTTTTTCAATTCTATATTTGGGTTTCCACTGAAAATAAATTCATTATATAAAAATTCATCATTCTGAGCATTTCCCATATTATTCATATTTTCTACATTATCTATATTTTCTGAATGTTTTGTATTTAATGTATTATTTATAGAATCAAATTTTTTTTTTTCATTCTCATGTTCAGATATCTCAAATTCATATGTATCATCCAGTTTTAATTCAGTGTTCAAATTATAATTTTTGGTGAGACCTCGTAATAATAATGTACTATTTTTATCATCTTCCATTTCTTTTTCTTCTTTTATTATATTGTTTCCATAAAAAAGATTATCCCACGATTCTTCACGTTTTCCGGAATCAAAAATGCTAGTTAAATAATTGTTTATGTAATGAATATTATCTGATAAATCTTGATTGTGTACAATTTTATCAGATATCTCATTTTTCTGTGTATAAGAAATTTTTTCCATATCGTTTTTTGTTTCGTTAAAATTGAAATTAATATTTATATAACCCTTTTCTTTCTTTTGTGAATTAGGGTCAATTTTGTTTATCATATTGTTCATATTTCTTCGCAGGAATATTATGATAATTAAGGGAAAAAGAGTCTATGTAAGATGGTTTTGCTTATTTGTACAAACTATATTATTTCAAATATATAAATCTAAATATATATATATATATATATATGTTGCATAATATTTACAAATTGGTATTAATATAAGACACATAAAATTTGTGTTGCACTTTTATTCTTATATCTTATCTAATATATATATATATATATATATATATATATATATATATATATATTTATTTATTTATTTATTTATTTGTTTATAATGTCTTTTAAATTAACATATAAATGAAACAAAATGGAATACAAAACTATTAAAACAAATAAAAGAGTATTGTGTGATTAATTTAACTTATAACCTGTTCTCTATCTAAATGTTCTACTTTTATAAGTTCTTCAAAAGGGTTAATCTATAACAAATTAAATGTGTCTATATAACTACATATATATATATATATATATATGAGTTAAAAAAAAAAAAAAAAAAAAAACCAATTTTTATATTAAAATGAATTTCATAAAAATATCTTTAGTAATAAGTTAAAACTAAAGTATATATGACTGTATAATCTACTAAAACATACAAAATATTTTCACAAAATATACATATTCAATATATAATGAAAATGCTTTATATATATATATATATATATATATATATATATTATAATAATATTAATTTTTTATATCTCATAGAAAGAATATGACATATAATGTAACTACTATAGACAGAAACTTCGTAAACATATTCTAGACATTGATAATAAATATAATGAGATAATAAAAAGAAAAAAAAGAAAAAATGAAATGAAAGCAAAAAACTAAAACAAAGAAGAAAATTAATTTTATTAATTTATTTCCATTATATATTTGAAACTAACCAATTTATGTGTATGATAATTAATCCTTTAAAAAAAAAAAAAGAATATATATATATATAATATGTTATCATTTATAGTATAACGAATAAACAACGGTATATTATAAAAAATATTTATACAAATTTTATTATTTATTAAATTTTTGTAAGCAAAAGGAAATAAAATAAATCCTTTATTAAAAGAAAAAAATATTCCTCATATATATATATATATGTATATAATATAGAAATTAATACTCATATTATTTACACATAAAAATTCTGAACAAAAAAATAATTTATATTATATATACATATATATTTTTAAATCATACTTAATAAATTTCAAAATATAAAAAACTATCAATGTTCATGTTTTAGAAAAAAAAAAAAAAAAAAAATATATATATATATATTAAATGAAATTTACCTGAATAGTTCATATTCTTTTTACTTTTTTTTTTTTTTTTTTTTTTTTTTATTCTATATAGCTAAGAAAGTTCCAATTTTTTTATTAATTTTTTTCTTGTGGGTAACTAACCATTTTTTTTTTTTTTTTTTTTTTTTTAAAGGGAATGACCATTTTTATTTCATAAAAATAAGTGACCCTTTTGCAATTTAATTATATCATATATTAAATAACCTTGAATTAATAACATCCAAAAAAGAAACATATATAAATATATACATATATATATATATATAAGAAATATACACATTTAACATATTACAAATGGTATTTATATATTTATTTATTTTTAAAGATTTGTTAATTCGTTTTTCCTTACTATATGGTCATCTATATATAATAAAAACAACCAAAGTATTAATAAAAAAAGACAAATAAACATAGAAATAGTGACATATTACAATTTTGCAACGTCTACTCAATTTTGGATGTATATGAAGTTTCTATTTGTCAATTATATTTAAAAAATAAATAAAATAACCAATATAACTATGATATTATCGTTGACCTTTTTATATTCACATAAATGCTTTGTATAATGATAATGAAAATATTTATATGGTATTTTTTTTTTTAAATTACATATATTTTTGTCTTTATATATATATTATGTTGTAAAAATATTTTCAATGTAAATGCAAAAGTATAATCTTAACAAAAAAAAATAAAAATAAAATAATAACTAAAAAGAAACAAATATAATATATATAGTTCTTCCCTTATGTACATTTAATTTAATGAAAAAAAGTAAACAACTTATAATTTTTTTTTACTATAATTCCTCGTGAAAATATAAATATATAAAAACACGTAATATATATATATATATATATATTTCTATTGGAGTATAAAATTCGCCATTTGAGTATTCTCTTCATTTAAATCCTTCTTTTGCTCTACATAAGTTTTTATTTTCTTTAATATATCATCCGGTATATCATCACACGTCATTATGTTGTTGAAAAATGTTAAAATACGTAATAAAATATTTTGGTCGGTGGTATTATTGAAAGATGAGAAAATATGATCAATCCCTTTAGTTCTAACTAAATAATATGGCAAACGCAAATCAGATGACAACATACCTAAAGCTCCAGTTGCTGCAAAAACACATTTATAATTTTGATATTCCATGGTAAATGAATAAATTATTTGTATATCAACAAATAAAATATCTTTATCCGATTCATTTTTTGATTTCATAATTGTTTGATATTTATTATAAATATATTGATGTACATGTGATTGGGAACATAAATTGCATATACATTCTAAGCTAGCAGATTTTATGTATTCATTTTCTGTTGAAAGAATATCAAAACATTTATACCATAAATTTAATTGCATAGCTTTTATTGCTACATTTTCATCAATAGTTAAAATATTAGTTATCGCCATTAACGCTTTAAAGATTAATAATTCTTCATCACTCTTTAATTGTTCAATTAATAAAGGTAAAGAATCATATGCTTCATAAAAATGAATAAGTTTCGGGTTCGTATAAATAAATATTTCACTTAATGCTAAAGCACAATACTTTTTATTCACTATATGCTTAGATGCTAATAATAAAGTTTTTAATCCATTATTAACTAAAACTATACCAATATTATTTGTATTTTTAACAAATTTAGAAATTATTTCACATACAGATTCAGCTATATTTGTTGTAAAAAAATTGCTATTAATAAAGTTATATATAATATTGATAATGGTACCATTTGTATAAGAACATTTAGATGACAAAGGAGATAAGTTACTATTATTAATAGTATTATTATTTTTATTTTTATCATTAATATGATTCATTTGATATTTTTCATTATATAATAATAAATCAATTAATGTGTTACTAGTTTCATCATCTCCATAATCATATAATGGATCTGTTTTAGGTCTAGCTTCTTTTGGTAATTTATCATAAAATTGTTCTAAGGCTTCAATTTGTTCATTATCAAAATTTGATAAATTAGTTTTATTAATTTCTCTTCTTTTTATTTTTTCATCATTTTTTGTTAAAATTAAATTATTTATAGTGTTACAATATATATATTTATATGTGTTATCTAATTTCTTTTTATTTATATCATGTCCAACTTTTATTAAGAAAAATAAAATATAATTATTTTTTTCCTCTAATAATTGTTTTTTAAATTCGATATGTAAACTTAAATAAAATAACATTTCTATTAAATCTTTTAACGTTTTTTCACAAGTCATATTCGAATGTATATATTTATGATCTTTTTTTTTCTTACCTACAAGTTCACAATGTTTCTTATTCTTTTGAATTATAATATCTTTTTTCATTGTATCATTCTCATCACATTTTTTCACACAGGATGTGTGCGAATTTAAATTAGGATAATTCAAATGGTTTGTATGTTCATCATTTTCTTCTCTTTTATCATTATTCGTATTATTTTTTCCCTCTGCATCATTATCATATGTTAACAAGAATTGCTTTAACATTTCTTTCGCATAAAAGAACAAATCCACATTGTCTTGAATTTGTTGTTTAACGTCCATGTTGTGCATATATAATTTAAATGTACCTAGTAAAAGTTTCAAAAAACATTGATCATAATTTAAAGATTTCATTATATTTATATACATATCAATATAATTAGTAAACATAAAACGTATTTCTGATATATTTAATAAAAGTAATAAGACATCAATATATATGGATAATTCATCTTTAGTTTTTCTTCCTATACAATTCGTAATAAAATGTAAGATTTTTACAATATATTCTGTTTTTCCTATTAAATAATTTAGTATAATATTCTTATCTACTAAAAAAAGACATTTAATACATACAAACCATTCTATCAAAATATTTTCATTATGATGAAAATAATTATCTATACAATCATAAATTAAATCATTCATTTCTATGTCTTTTTCCTTAGGTCTTTGTGGGTCATGTAATAAAGTAAAAATTAAAATTAAGGTATATTCTATACTACTAGAAAAATGTTCATACATGCTAATAACATTTTGTATAATTTTTTTTATTTCGGAATTGATACACAATGGATATTTATGAGAGTCGGAAAAGTGAAATTCAATAAATTCATTCTTATAAAAATAATTATTATTATTATTATTATTATTATTATGTATATGTATATTTAAATAATTTTCTTTTTTAAGCATTTCTAATAAATCATTTTTTTTTTTTTTTTTTTCCTTACTATTTTGTGTTAAAATTTGTTTTTTTTTACATAAGAATGTAAGAACATTAATACCACAGTTATTAATATAAGAATTGTCGCTATTTAAATAATACGAATTAATAATATTTAAAATATAATCATTATTTATAACATAGACATATTTCATAATATGTAACATATAGATTAAAATGTTCACATGTTCTTTATATAAGGTTTCATCTTTTGAAAACTTTAAATTTTCTAATATATTGATTTTTTTTTTAATATAATTATATATCCAGTCTTTTGTAAAATATTCATTAAAAGATAAAATCATTTTAATATAATCTAGATCATAATAATATTGAAGCTTTGAATTATCTAATTTGTTAATACATATATTACGATTTTTATTATAGTTATCATCTTTGGAATTTTCAATAATGATATGTTCATTATCTAATTTGGATAATATTTTATAAATAACATAAATGGTTGTTTTTTCTAATAATAAACTATTAATATTAGGACCACATAAGAAATTATTATTATTATTATTATTATTATTGCAATCATCATAGTTTGATATGTCATCATTTTTTTTAATAAAATCAAAAAGAAATGAAAAAATATTTTCCTTATGTAGTATATAAAACTTTTGATTATAAATAGAATGTAACAATTTAATTTTTTTATTATTTTCTTCATGGTCATTTATATGATTCGTATTTTTATCAAGAAGATATTTTTTAATGTTACTTATATTTTTATATAGATCAATTTTATTTTGATCTATAATTTTCATAATATCACGTAACTTTTCATTAATTCGATTAATTTCACTTTTATTATTATTGTTTTGATTTTTTAAAAGTACTATTTTACATCTATCAAAATAATGTATACTTTTTTGGTAGTCTTTTAATTTCTCATAACACAACCCAAGTGTGTGGTAACTTTTATAATGATTCTTGTTCATTTCATTAATATATAAACAATATTCAATAGATTTTTCAAAATTTTCTAAGAAATAATAACAAAGTGATATATTATGACATATTTTTATGAATAAATTTTGAATTTCACATATATAAGAAAAATCACATATCTTATCATTTTCATCAATCATATTATTATTATCTGATAATTTATTTATATTATTAGTCTCATCATTTTTTGAAAATTGTTTCACTATTTCCTTAATTTTTAAACTATCATCTGAACCTCCACAAAATTCACAAACAGCATTATCATATATACATAAAGCCTCCTCATATCTTTTATTTCGATATAATTCATTCCCCTCATTTTTTAGTTTTTCTATTTCCCCAATTTTTTCTTTACTAAGAATATTCACAACAAATTCCTGCATATTGAAAAAGAACAAACAAACACACACAAAAAAAAAAAAAAAAAAAAAAAAAAAAAAAAAAAAAAAAAAAGGAACGTAGACAAAGGTAAACAAAGAGTAAAAAAATGGAAATATATCAAAAGGTTATAATAATTATAAATATTATATAACTTATCAAAATATGTAATAAAATGAATGAATACATATAATATATAAATATATATATATATATATATATATATATATATATATATATATATAATATTTATATATGCATATATATTTTATATAATTGTGTATATATTACAAAAAAAAAGAAAAAAAAAAATTTAAATTACATAAAGTTTAATTAATAATTATATATATATATATATATAATATATGAATAATATATATGTGTTCAATACATATATATATATATAATATTGTAACCATACATAAAATTGAAATATAATATTAATTTGTGCATTAAAATTTTTATTTCCAAAAAAAACAAAAAAAATAATATATATATATATGTTTACGTTTTAAAAAAATATATAAAAAAATATGTTGAATAATATAAATTAAAAATAAAAATATATATATTTTTTTCATCTGCTAGATTTATTAATAATAAAATTATTATATATATATATATATATATATATAATAATTATTTATATATAATACCATTTTAAATACCTTAATAATAATATAAATATATATATTATATATATTTAATATATATATAGTTTATTCATGTACGAAAACAAAATTATTCTGTTTGTTTTTATTTTTTTATAAGATAAAAAGAACATTAGTTGAAAACCTATTTATATTTTATTATTTTTTTTTTAGCAGTATTATTAGAATTTAAAAACAATGAATAAAAACAGAAGAAATATTTAAAAGGATTGAATTTTTTTATATTATATATGTTAAGTAAATATTTTCAATATTTTTTATATTATGATATAAATGTTAAATTTTTGGTGATTTCCTAATTTTTTTTTTTTTTTTATTTTATTTTATTTTATTTATTATATAATAAAAATAAAATGTTTCGAAAAATAGGAAGGGAATTAATAGAAAGAAGAACTTTTAGTGGAATCATATTATCAAAAGACATTAATTTAAAAAAAGAAAAAAAAAACTTTAGTTCATTATTCCAAAGATATAATTTTAATAATTTAAGCTCAAAAAATGATATTCATTTTTGTATAATACCATTTAATAGTACGAAGAACTTTGTAATTTCAAAGAAAAATTTTGTTACAAAAAATGAAAGGGCTCAAAATGAAAATATTATACAAGACGACAAATTTGAAAAATCTAATGATAAAGTAATACATGATAATAAATCAAAGCATTTAAGTGATAAAATAATATGTGATGATAAAATAATAGAATTAAATGAAAATATAATTACCAACACAATAAATAACAACAACAATAATAATAATAATGAAGACATTATAAATACAAGTAGTAATATTTTAGATACAGAACATAACAAAATCATACCAATAATTAACGGTGAAGAAAATGAAATACTTGATAAAGATTTAAATGAAGACTTAGTAGATAAAGCAATCGATCAAAAGAAAAAAGAATATTTAGTTTTAATGTTTACTTGTAATATTTGTGAAAAAAAAAGTGCAAAAAAATTTTCAAAACAAGCATATTATAATGGTGTTGTTATTGTTAGATGTCCTTCATGTGAAAATCTTCATTTAATATCTGATCAGTTGGGCTGGTTTCAAGATGGAAAAACAAATATCGAAAAAATTTTAGAAGAAAAAGGAGAAAAGGTTGTGAAGAAATTTTCTTATAATAATTTGTTAGAAGTTGATGACCTTTTAAATGCATACAAATGAATTAAAATATATACATATATATGTATATATTTTGTTAAGCTTGTAATTAAATGTTTATAATTAAATGTTTATAATTAAATGTTTATAATTAAATGTTTATAATTAAATGTTTATAATTAAATGTTTATAATTAAATGTTTATAATTAATTTTTTTTAATTTTTTTTAATTTTTTTTAATTTTTTTTTTAATTATCCCTTTTTATAATTAGCATTTTTTAAATTTATTTTTTAAATATAAACATGATATCTCTTTATTTGTCTAATAAAATAATAAATTAAATATATACACATATATATATATATATATATATATATATATATATATTTATTTATTTATTTATTTGTACAAATAAAAAATTATTTATGTATGATGTTTATCTTAATAATAATAAAATATGATTTATATTTTTCCTTTATGGGGAAATTTATTGTTTAATATAAATATAAGTAGTATTAAATTAAATATATAAAAATAATAATATTACAATTTATTTGTATATATTTATAATGGTTATATAGCTATGTTGTATTTTTGTATTTTATTTTATTTTATTATATTTTTTATCTTTTTTTTGTGATTTATGGATAATTCATTATATATATTAATAAAAAGAAAGAAAGAAGAAAAACAAAATACATAACGGAATACTATGCTAAACATAAACGTTTCATTTTGTTATACAATATGTAGTTTATATTATGTCATAGGTTAATTAACAATATAATTAAATACGAAATAAAGTCGAGAAGACATCCATTATAATATGTTAAAAAAGAAAAAGAATAATTTTATAATATATGTGGTCTTTATGAACATAAAAAAATATATACATATTTTTTAATTTTTATTGTATGAGAAAAGGATTAATATTTTTTATTTAATGAATATGACCCTTAAATATATATATAATAAATATATATATATATATATATATATTATATATGATAGTAATAAAATGAATGGAACAAATAACGGTAGAACAAAATGCTTATTTTTAGGTTGGATGATATTATCGATTTTTTTGAAAAAAGCAATATTGTATTAACAATTCCTTTATATTATTTAATATAAGGTAAATATTTATAATTATAATTATTATTTTAATTTTAATTTTAATTTTAATTTTTTATTTTTTTTTTTTTTTTTTTTTCTATACTGTAAAATTTTTTTTACGTATTGTGCACTTCATATAAATGAAAGTTCAAACTGATATAGTGATAAACGATATTATAATATATATATATAATATGTATTATATATAATATGAATATTCCCCTTATTTTTTAAATATTATATTATAATATATATAAATATATATATAATAAATTAAGTTATATTATTATTAATTCTTTTATTCTTTTATTTTTTCTTTTTAATTTTTTGATGATAATTAAAATATTTTTTCTCCTATATATACAAAACAATTTCATACTATTGTATAAATAATAGTAAATACTTTATTTTGTTCACATATAATGGTAAAATGAAAATAAGGAGAAATCCATTGGATATGAAGATAAAAAATCCTTATATATATTAAAGAATATTTACATATATATATATATATATATAAAATAATTATGGTTTAGAAAAAAATAAAAAAAGTGTATATATATAATATATATATATATATATATATATATATATATTATACATATATTTGAATAGTTTGTATATGATAATTATTGTAATAATTCTCCTTTTTATGTTTTTTTTTGAGAAAAAAACTTATAGTTTTATTTCTAAGATAAATATAAAGAACTTACGACATAATAATACTAAATATCATTTATATCCGTCTAGAGAATTAAGAAAAATTAGCTCCTTTGTGTTGGATAATAAAATATTATATAATAAACAAAAGATAAGAAAAAGAAAATTAAATTTTTTGTATGTTTGTTCTAACAAAATGAGTGATGTCGATAATATAAAGGAACAAAAGGAGAATGAGAAATGTTGGAGTGTGGAAGAGCTTATAGAAAGGTACAGTTGTGAAATAGCATCATTGATAGAAAGAAATGAATGTATTAAAGGAATAGAGGATGTTGAATTAAAAAAGGAATATTTGGAAAATGAAAAATTATTACAAGATAAAAAAATGAAATTAAAGGATTTATATGCTAAACCTAGTGAAGAATTAAAATTAATTGAAAATCGTACAAAGTTAGAAAATTTAGTAAAAAGAAAATTTTTTTATACGAATTCATTTGAAATATATGGTGGAGCTTCTGGTTTATTTGATTATGGTCCTTCTGGTTGTTTATTAAAATCAGAATTAGAGAATTTATGGAGATGTCATTTTATATATTATGATGAAATGTTAGAAATATGCGGTTCTTGTGTAACTCCATATCAAGTATTAAAAACATCTGGTCATGTTGATAGATTTACTGATTTAATGATTCGTGATGTAGTAACAAATGATTGTTATAGGGCAGATAAATATTTGGGTGATTTTCTAAGAGCTAAAATTGAAGAATTAAGGAAAAAAAATCCAAAAGAAGATAAACATATTGAAGAAAAGGAAAAGAAACAAAAGAGAAATGATGATATAAGCGAGAATAATAATAATGATAATAATGATAATGATAATAATAATGATAATAATAATGATAATAAAAGTAATTATAATTATAATTATAATTATAATTATAATTATAATATGTTTGGTAAGGAGCAAAATGTAGAAGAAACGGTAATACAAAAAATCGAATTACTATTAAGAAAATTAGACGGTATGAATCAAGAAGAAATTAAAGAAATTATTAAAGAGTATAATATAAAATCACCATTAAAAAATGATTTATCAGATCCTTTCCCTTTTAATTTAATGTTTCAAACAAAGATAGGACCAAAGGATGATAATACAGAAGATAAAAATAAGGATAAATGTAAAAATGTAGATGATAATAAAAAATTAAATAGTACAAATACAAATAATAATATAAATAATGTTGCTTTTTTAAGACCAGAAACAGCACAAGGAATTTTTGTTAACTTTAAGAAACTCTTAGAATATAACGGTGGAAAAACACCTTTTGCAGGAGCACAATTAGGACTTGGATTTCGTAATGAAATATCCCCAAGAAATGGTTTGTTAAGAGTTAGAGAATTTCAAATGGCTGAAATAGAATATTTTGTAAACCCTAAAAAAAAGAATCATGAGAAATTTTATTTATTTAAATATTTAATGTTACCATTGTATCCTAGAGATAATCAACTAACGGATGATGTAATAATTAAAAACATGACATTAGAAGAAGCAGTTGAAAAAAAAATCATAGAAAACGAAGCTTTAGCATACTTTTTAGCAAGAACTTATTTATTCTTATTAAAATGTGGAATTAATAAAGATGGTATACGTTTTAGACAACATTTAAAAAGTGAAATGGCACATTATGCTAATGATTGTTGGGATGCTGAAATTTTAACTTCTTTTGGATTTATTGAAGTTGTTGGACATGCAGATAGATCAGCTTATGATTTAGAACACCATATGAAATATACAGGTGCAAATTTATATGCTTGTGAAAAATATAATGAACCTATTGAAATCGAATGTGTAAAAATGATACCAAATAAAGCCAAAATAGGACATACATTTAAAAGTGAACAGATTAAAATATATTCTGCTTTAAATGAAAAAAGTAATGAAGAATTACTAAATATTGATCAAGAATTATATAAAAATAATAAATATATATTAAATGTTTCAAGTAATGATTCTATAAATAATCAATGTAAATATGAATTGACAAGAGATATGTTATCATTTCAAAAATATAAAAAAAAAGTTCAAGAAGAAAATTTTATTCCAAATGTTATTGAACCTTCCTTTGGTATAGGTAGATTAATTTTTTGTATTCTAGAACATTCTTTTAGAATTCGACGATTTACTGATGATAAAGAAGAAAGACAATATTTATCATTACCATATAAATTAGCTCCTATCAAATGTTCTATATTATCAATATCAAATAATAAAGAATTTTATCCATATATTAAACAAATACAAATGTTATTAAATCAATATAATATATCATCAAAAATAGATAATTCTAGTGTATCTATAGGTAAAAAATATGCAAGAACAGATGAAATCGGTATACCCTTTGCTGTAACAATTGATTTCCAAACACTAAAAGATAAAACCATTACATTAAGAGAAAGAGATTCCATGTTACAAATAAGAATAAGTATGTCTCACTTGGTAGATATTATTAATTCGATGTTACATGCCAAAAAACATTGGAATGACTATATATCTCAATATGGATTATTCACACAGCAGGTTTTGGATTCCTAGCTTGTTCATATATATATATATATATATATATATATATATATTTATTTATTTATACATTTATATATATATATATATTTATATTTTTATTTATACATGTATGTATATTTTTACGTATGTTCCATTTTTCAAGTGTATACACTTTGTGCTATAATTAAAAAGTAAATGTTTTTATAAGTACACTTTATAATTTTCATAATTTTGTACGCAACGTTTTACCTTGTTACATCTTTTATGCTCATCATTTGGGCATCTTAACAAAAATTTTTTGTTACATAAATTTTTTAAAAAAAAAATAAAATGAAATATATGTATATATATATATATATATATATGTGTAAAAAAATTATAGAACAATAAAAATAAATATGTACATGCCATATATCATGTAAAAAATGAACGTAAGTAAAATAAGACACACATATGTAATATATATATATATATATGTACGTATGTATATATTTTTTTTTTACTTAAAAAAATGAAGCTATTTAAACATTTAAAAAAGTATTATAAATCTTAACAATACAGAATATATATCTGTATATATGTTTATATATATATATTTATTTATTTATTTATAAGTTTGTATACATATTTTCCATCTATATTTCCTTAAATTGATCAGACTTGTTCTTGTGATGAAATTTAAGCAGAATTAAAGAAATGAATAATGATATGACATAAACAAAATCAAAATGATATTTCAGTTTAAATAAATTTAATAAGTTATTGTTAAAGAATATATATAACATTTTAATTTTTTCTTTAATAGGTAGATAATCAAATAGTTGTATACAATAAGCTGAGAAATATAAATCCATAATTTCACACATTAATAAAATGGCTAGATTTGAATATAGAGATGATTTTGTTGAATATCTTAGTTTTATAATTTTTTCCATAAATGTTTTTAGATTAGTAAATATAAAACATAATAATAATATGGAAGTAATAGAGATAACATAATTATCTAGATTAATATTTATATGAACAATATGTAGAACATTCTTCAATTCATTAATAATAGAGATGTTCATATTTTTTGAATAAAATAACATTAATACATGACCACTGCTATATTGTGAAATAAATTTATAATGTATTTCTATCATATATATGATATAACAGGTTTTTATAATTTTATATACACATAATATAGACATTATAATACCTAGTATATATAAAAGTATACCACAAAATGTTGTACTTTGATTTATGCGTATCTGTTCTTTAATAACATCATCTAATAAGAAATATAATTTCTTTACCATGTATTCTAAAGATTTAATATCTTGTATTAAGACTTGTTTACTTTTTTTATTTACATTATCTTTCCTTCTTGTGAAAAATTCCTTAACACTTTGCAACGTTTTATATGGTTTTTGAAAACCATAAAAAAAGGAAGATATAACGGATTTCCTAATAATTCCTCTCCAGTTATAATTAATGCTATAAATATTATTATTATGAATATTATTATTATGAATATTGTTATTATGTATATTATTATCATCACAATTATTATTATTATTATTAATTGTGTAATTTATTTTGGTGTTCATATGTAAGCCATCATTAACTTGGTATCCTTTTTTCCCTATATTATTTTTAGAACCTTTAAAAAACCTCTTAAAGGAAAATATAGGATACTTAAAAAGAAACAAAGATTTGTATTTTCCATCTTCATATTTATATTCTCTCCTATAATCATCTGTTACTTTATTTTCCAAAGATATATTTTGTTCTTTTGTTTTAAAAAAACGAAATTTTTTTTGATATTCCATATGAGTATCATCTAATATATTATTTGATGATTTTATATTTCTTTTATATAAAGAAGTATTACTATTTATATTTTGATTGTAGGATGATAAGACACATTTTTGATTAAATGAATTTTGTTTACTATTTCTTATATATGAATAATTTTTTATATCATTATTAGAAAATATATTTATAAAACAATCATCTTGATTATATTCATCTATATAAGTTTTATCTTTCTCTTCTAAATTATAATTCTTACATAATTTTATTTGTTTTTTACCTCTATTTTTATTTTCATTTTCAATAATAATAATATCATCCATACTATAATTTTCACAATTTATTTGGTCACTAATATATAATAGATTATTATCTTTTCTTTGTGGTAATGCGGTTATATTAAACAAACTAATAAAACTGTTTTCCCTTTTAATAAATGTTTCATATATATCTTTATAAATCGACTTATAATTACCTAAATATAAATTACATTTTTTATAACTTTTAAAAGATGTAAAAAAAATTTCCTCTTTTTTATTCTCCCTGTTTATATTATTATTCTCTTTGTTTTCGTAATCTTCATTTTTCATTACTTGATGATTCTCATATGTTCTATGTATTCCATCCTTTTCATTATTACATAAAATCATATTATTTATATTCAATGAATTTATGTTCTTATAATTGTTATAGTATTGTTCATGAGAATCCCTAGAATTATTTATGGAGTTCATATTATTTTGAAAATAATGAGTGTTTAGATTATTTGTGTGGTTTATATTATATATGTTGTCTGCATTGTTCAAAATATTGTTCAAGTTAACATTATTATTATTGTTATAATTATTATTGTTATTAATATTATTGTTATGGTTATTATTAATATTATTTTTATTATTATTTTTATTATTATTATTATTTTTATTATTATCTATGTTATTATATCCATCAGAAGTAACAGTTTGCAAACAACTAGTTATACTATTAGTTGTATTATCATTATTATGATAGATATTTGTACTTTCACTTATATTTTGTAATTCTATATCGTTTGTATAACTCTTATAATTATTAGAATTATAGATATATTTATAAGAAAACATATGATTATATTCCTTCTTTTGATTTTCGTAAAATTGTTTTAGCAAATGAGGATGGTATTCATATAGTAAGAGTATTTTTTTTTTTGAAGATAATTGTTCCTTTATGAACATAATTTTTTTCTCAATAACTTTAACTTTTTTAATATTTACAAAAAAAAAAAAGTTACTTATATTACTATATGGTGAATATAGACTAGTAAATGCAGAAAGAGAACTAACTATAGTCATACCTGTTACAGACATATAAGTTAACAGATTTTTCATAACATTAAAAAAGAAAAAATAATTATTTTTATGATTATTAATATTATATTCTTCTTCAAACTCTTTATTAATTTCATTAAATTTATCTAATAAAATAGAACCTATATTATATATATCTGATTTATCATATATATCTTTATTATTTTTTAAAGTCAACATAGATATTTTATAAAATGTAAACCATATAATAGGTAATAGAAATATACATCCAATTATAAATTTATATAATTTCTGTTTATTTTTATATTTTATTTTATAATTATAATTTTTCATCTTTTCAATTAAATCCTCACTTACATAAAGTAGCCTTTTCATAAAATGTGTTTTTTCCTGTTCTTTTTCTTGTTCTTTTTCTTGTTCTTTTTCTTGTTCTTTTTCTTGTTCTTTTTTTCTTTCCTTTTCCTTTTCTCTTTCTTTTTTATC
This sequence comes from Plasmodium billcollinsi, assembly GCA_900257145.2. NCBI lineage: Eukaryota > Apicomplexa > Aconoidasida > Haemosporida > Plasmodiidae > Plasmodium > Plasmodium billcollinsi. The sequence goes on from LT990243.1 coordinate 922,320, forward strand.
ATCTTCATCTAGCGAATGCAACATTTTTTTTTTCTTTTTATTATTCATTTTAATTAATGTAGTATAAAAATATTGAAACTTAAACAAACTATTTGATGTCTTTTCATCTTCGTATGTTACATATGTATATATTAAACTTATAGGAATTATTATATAAATAAATAATATCATAAGACTTATATCTATATACCATATAAATAATTGTAATCTTGTTGCTATAAAGCCGGTTATCTCAAATAATATCATGGAAAGAAGGGATAAACACAAAACGAATGAACAACAAAATATTATTTTTACTAAACTGAAACGATTATCAAAATCTTTAAATAAAAAATTTTCAAAAAATAGACATCCTAATATACACAAGAACACATGATAAAAAAATAAAAATATTATGTTGCTATTAATCATACTTTACAGTTTTTATCTTTGTCTTTTTAATAAGAGCACTATACAAAACCCTACAACAGTATAATAAATGCAAACACAAGATATATATATATATATATATATATATATATATACTATACGCATTAATTTATACTTTCTTCTTTAGTTTTTGTTAAACCTTACATATCTTAATTATACATATATGTGATCCTTTTTATTATTAAACGAAAGATATTATATGGCATAATATCATATGTATGTTATATTCCTTATTTGTTTGAAAAAAAAAAAAAAAAAAAAAAAAAAAAGTCATATTCTTGCACAATATATATCTATATATATCTATCTATATATATATATATATATATATATATATTACAATTTAAATCTTCAATGGTTCGGCATTTTTTTTATTTAATAACATAAACACTTTTATAAGGAAAAATAAATTTATACATAGAATAAAGAATATAAATAATGTTAAATATATTATAAATTCAAAAGAAAAAAGTAAAAAAAAATTCAAAATCACACATATATATATATATATATATATATATATTTATTTATTTATTTATTTGTGTATTTAATTCAGTATATTTTTAACCATGTAATGGAAATAAAAAAAAAAAAAAAAAAAAAAATGTACACATACATAAATATATATACATATTATAACATTTCAAAATTTTGAATAATAAACTAGGCAAGGAAAAAACATCCAAGAGCACCTAAAAAACCATCGTGCTTAGGAAATAAAACTTGGGGTAATATTTCATTATCTTTAAGTCTCTAAAAAATAAAAAACAAAAAAATATATATTTGTATATAATTAATCTATGTATTATAAATAAATAAATAAAACTAAAATGATAAGTTAATTATATTATATTGTGCAAAGTTATAATATATTGCATTATTTATTTATTTTATATTATCTTATTTTTTTCTCCTTTACGTAATTGTAAGAAAGATAACTATTCATGTCCTCGTCATTAAAATGAATATCTTTAATATTATATAATTCTCTTTTAATCGTATTTTTAGCAATATTATTGTTTAAATTAACATCATTTATCTTATCTACTCCATTTACTTTCGAATTAAAATGAAGATAGTAGTAATACACCCCATGTGTTAATGATTCCATGATATATTCATGATTGCTTATATATTTACCGGAAAAAAATATTCTAAAAAAATGAAAAAATAAATAAATAAATAAATAAATAAATAAATAAATATATATATATATATATATATATATATATAATGTATAATATTTTTTTTTTTTTTTTTTTTTTTTTTTCTTGATATATACCTTTTTACATTGTGCATTCTTGATAATAGATATACCATATATCCTATATTATATGATACCATTTGAATTAAACCTTTGGCTACCTCATGATGGATTTTTTTGTTATCTCCATTTTTTTCTTTTCTTTCCTTTAAAATATTTCTTATACATCCAAAACAACTAGCTAAAGTATTTGCATGAATACATCCATCTACTGGAGCATCTCCAATTATATGTTTCATTTTTAAATCAAATGATATATTTTTATTTTTATCTTCAGCACATTTTATTAATTCTTCAAAAGAGATATTGTCTAATATAATTTTAGCTAGTCCCATGAGGGTTCCCCCCCCAATAGCTGTACCAGCTATTCTTTGATAAGAATCATATCCATTAGATTTAAGAATTGAGATACCTGAACCTATATTTGCAATTATAAAAGGATGGAAAGGAGAAGTTATTCTTAAAGGTACTTTTACATTAAGAAATCTCTCACATTTAAAAAATGATTTATCAACATTAAATAATGTATGGATACCATTCATAATACAATTCATTTCATCCTTTCTACCACATGTAAGTATCATATTATTATCATTAATATTATTATCATTATTATTATTATCATTATTATTATTATCATTAATATTATTATCATTAATATTATTATCATTTTTATCAGTGTTAGGTTTTGAAAAATATATTTTTATTGTATCTGAAGGAAATTTATCAACAAATTGTTTATCAAACAAAACTAGTCCCTCAATATTGTTACTATTATAATTATTAAGGTCATTATTTGTATTCACATCAATACTTTTTATAGTGCACACTAATATACTAAATAAGGATAACTTTTCATCATACACATATTTTGATACATATATTTTATTATCGCCTTTATTTATTCCCAAGCCTAATTTATGATAAAGTGCTTTTTCTAACACGTGATAAAAATATTTGTGTGCTCCTCCTCCTGTTAACATAATTTTTTTTTTAATTAAATTATTTCTCAATAAAAAACATAAAGTGTCATCTAACTTAGATATGTCAAAAAATGTCAAATATATATTCTTATTTGCATTCATTTTTATCATCAAGTTTTCTGTATTTTCTTTTATATTATCATCATGTATATATTTATCATTTACATATACAACTTTTATTAATGTGCCTCCAATATCTAGCGAACAACAATCATCCTTTTTCTCGAGGATATTGGTAATATTAAATTCGTTTTTATACGTTCTCATATTATAATCAAATATATATTATATATTTATATATATTATTATGTATCATTTTTTTTTTTTTTTTAAGTATATATGAATTTATATAAATATATATATATATATATATATATATATATATATATATATATATATATATCTTTTAATTATAAACTTTTCCAAAAAAAAAAAAAATTACCTTTTGTAAAAAATACATATTATATATGAATTTTTCCTTTTTTTTATTTCTTTAATTTTAATGCTTATTCGTATAAATAAAAAGGTTTAAACGATAAGTATCCCTATTACTATTCCTTAAAATATCCATAATAGGAACAATGTTTTTATTTTTTATTTTTAATGCACATTTCAATAGTATATATATGTAGCACAACAAAGTATATTATTATATATTATTATATATATATATATATATATATATAATATGATATATTAACTTTTCAATGTGTAACATTTTTGGTAACGAATTAATAATACAATAAATAATATATATATATATATATATATATATATATATATATATATATATTATTATTCTTTGGAATAATATTAATAAAAAAAAAAAAAAAAAAAGAGGAGGAAACTAAGAAGAAAAAATATATATGATATGTTAGTTCATAGTAAAAAAAATTTTAGTATATATATATATATATACAAATATAATATATATATATTCATCTTGAAAAATAATTTGAAAAACGCCTTTTACTTTATTATCATATATTACTTAAGAACAAATGAAAAATTACCCCCCAAAAAAATAAACGAAAAATTAAAAGAAAAAATAAACGGAAAAATACATGTGTAAAATATGTTGAACTGTTAAAATGAAAAAGGATATATAAATTTGTAAACCTTTTTAGAAATATATATATTTATAAATACTTCAACTGACATATTTGTTTATATGTTATATTATTTTTTTTTTTTCCTTGTACCTATTATTATTATATATAAATACCCAGGTGTAATCATTTATATGTGGCATATATAAATATATATATATATATATATATATTTATTTATTTATTTATTTATTTATTTAATGAGGACTTATATATTTTTTTTTTTTCAATGTATAATTATATTATATATGGTCCTTTTCTTTGTATAATATATAAATAATTTTTTCTTTTTGAAAATTACATAAGTTCAATATTTAAGAAAAATAATAATAATCAAAAAAAAAAAAAAATAAATAAATAAATAAAATAAAATATATATATATATATATATATATATTTACTTATAACATGTGGGACACACATGCAACTATTACATGTCGTTTTGTAAATTTTACGATAAGGGGAAATAATTAAAAATAATGATTTATATTTCAACAATAATTGTTTTTTATTTAAAATATTTTTTATAATTATTTTATATTGTTTTCCTTAATGTTAAAAAATAAAAAATATATATACATATACATGTATGTAATATTTATTTTTTTATTTTACATTAAAGGGAAAAAAAAAGAACACTAATTAATATGCCATATTGCATGGACGTATAAACATGTTTAAAAAATTTTAATTATAAATTCGCATGTGCCCAAATTTCTTTTATTTTAATCATATAAAAAGTGATTAAAAAAAAAAAAAAAAAAAGCATCACTAGTAGAGTATGCATATAAAAATAATGTATATATTATTTGTTATGCAATTTTTTTTTTTTTTTTTTTTTTTTTTATCCTTTTTTTTTTTGAGTACTTAAAGAGGCCATATATTTTTTTAATTCTTATTTATTATTATATCATACATATATATTTATACATATATATATTATGTATATTATTATATATTACTTTATTTTTTTTATTATTATTTTATATTTTTATTTTTTCCTTATAACTTAATTTAAAACACACAACAAATAAGTTAGTTTTTTTCCTTCTTGTATATAATATTTTTTATTATTCTCAATTTTCTTTAATTTTATAATAAATTTATTATTTATTAAATAAACATTATTTTATATATATAAATAAAAAGAAAATATATTTTATATATTTTCCAATACATTTTATAATATTTAGTAACAGAAATTAAATATATTATAACAAATATAAATAATATACATATAATAAGGAATGCTTATTTATTTTTATTTTATTTATAAAGAATAAAATAAAATTATTTTATTTTTTTATTAAGATCCATATGAAAATAATAAATATTATATATATAATATTATTTTAACAGTTTTTATATGAAATGAAAAAAACAGAAATATATATATAATAATTAGTATAATTATAATAACATATATTAGGTATTTTTTTTTCATGATGTAGGAATATATTCATATATATAGCTTTTATAATATATAAATATATTATATTAATATATATATATATATATATATATATATTTATATATAATGCAATGCATATATTAAATGTTAATATATCATAGAAAAAATTAAAAAAAATAAAAATAATCCATATTGAAAAGTAACATATATCATATATATATAAATATATATTATATGTATTACATTTATAATTATATATTAATAATTATTATTATTACTATTTTATTTTTCTACCTATATTTTAAGATAACCATTCAACTGATGCATGCATTTAACATATAACATATAATAATAAGAAAAAAAAAAAAAAAAAAAAAAAAAAAAAACTAACGTTAAATTTTTCTCTCTTACATAAAAAAATAATATGTATTGTATTTATTTATATAATAATAAATATATTTATCATATGTATATATATATATATGTATATAAATATATTTTTGACCTTTAAAAAAGAAAAAAAAATTGAAAAGAATATTCTATTTATATATATCCATATTAATATATATATATAGATCACATTATTGTTATATATAATATTTTTTTTTTTTTTTTTATAATAAACGTAAAAAATTATTGTTGCAAAAAAGGACCTTGATTATTCATAAACAATTCATCATAATTATATAATATATATAAATATTCAATATATATTATTATATCATTATTATATATTATATATATATATATTATATAGTTATAATAATATTATATGTATACATATTATATATATATAATATATATATAATATATATATATATATATTATATTATACATTTCTTGTAAAATCTATAATATATATTATATTATATATTTAATTAAAATAAAAAAATAAATCAGTTTATTTTTATGAAGTTTATATTATAATAAATATTAAAATAATATATAATATATATTTTACATATATATAAAATAAATATTATATATATTTAATGAGAATAAATAAATAAATATATATATATATATATATATTGACAATAATTTATACTATTTTTTATTATTTATTTAATATTTATTTTATTATAGAAATATAAATAAGTATATATATATATTATTATATTATATATATATTTTTTTTTAGAGTAATAAAACATTTTTATATTTATATATATATTTACATATATATATTTAATAATGATGTTCCCTTTATGGGTTTATGAATATTATAATATATATATATAATATATATAAAGAAAAATTAACACTTTTATATAAAATTTTTGTTAATTTTTAATATTTGATAATATAATAATATAGTTATATATATATATATATATATATATATATATAGATAGATAGAGATACAATAATAAGAAATATTATATATATATATATATATATATATATATATATATATATATATATTTTCATTTGATATGTTTATTTATATATAACTTTTTTTTATAGTATTTTAATTTTTTTTTTTTTTATAAGTATATAATATGTTATTTTCCTTATTCTTTTTTTTCTATTGAACAGCTGTATATATATATATATATATATATATATATATGTATACTCAGTTTGAAATATTAGATTTGTATTTATTTTTTTTTTTATATTTCTTTATTGAAATATTAGATATTTTATTTATATATATATAATATATATATACATACATATATATATATATATATATTTATATATTTATATATTTATAGATTTTAATAAATAAAATGAAAATACCGTTTTTTATTTTTCATATTTTATTGTTACAATTATTATTAATATGTTTAATACGTTGTTATGTGCACAATGATGTAATAAAATTTGGAGAAGAAAATTCGTTAAAGTAAGTCTAGAAAGGATAAAAAAAAAAAATAAAAAATATGTGTATTTTATGTAAATATATTATTATATATATATATATATATTTATTTATTTATTTATTTATTTATTTGTGCATTCACCTTTTAGGTGCTCGCAAGGAAACCTGTATGTGTTACACTGTGAAGTTCAGTGTTTGAATGGGAATAACGAAATAATACATAAAAGATGTAATGACGATATAGAAAAGAAATGTAATGGTAATAACAAATGTATATATTTTTTCGAATATGAACTTCGAAAAAAAACGCAATCTTTTAGAAATAAGAATAGTATAGAAATAAGTGAATGTGTAGAATCAGAACAGAACGAAGTAAAAACATCTACGACGTGTTTATTAAGTAATAGTTTTATTTTAGATGAGGCATTTATTCAGTATTTTTTTTTTATTAAGAATAAGAATGAGGAACCTATTATTTGTAAAGATGGTAATATTAATATTAAAAGTGCACTTTTACATTCTCCCTTTTGTGAAATAAAATTAAAAGATATATCAGAATATATTAGAAAAAAATGTGATAATAATAAAGAATGTTTAATAGATCCATTAGATGTACAGAAAACTTTATTAAATGAAGAAGATCCATGTTATATTAATAATTCCTATGTTTCAGTTAATGTTGTATGTAATAAAGAAGAAGAAATTGGAGAAGGAAGTACAGATTCTAGTTCAATGAAAATTGAAGATTCTGCATCTAATGAAGAAGATGAAAATGTTAAAGGAATGGCTTCATCACAAGAAACGAATTCTAATAACGACGAAAATATAAATCAAGATAATCAAAGTGATGATGATATTAATAATAATAATGATGATCAAGATGAAAAAGGTAATGATGATGATGATGTTACATCTTCTATGAATAAACATGAATATAGCAAAGATTTAGAACATGATGCTTCAAATGATGTTAATAACAATACAGACATTCTTGTTAAGAATAAAGAAAATAAAGAACTTGTATTAAAAGAAAAATCAAGTTTAACATCTAAAATTAATAAAGAATTAGCACATAGAACCGCTCTTTTTAATAAATTAGCTGATAATATATCATTATTATTGAATAAAAAATATGATTCCTTTGAAATTAAAGATGTATTAGAAGATAGATATAATGAAATGAAACGTGATACAAATCCAGATGTATATTATATCTATTTAATGGACACATTGGATATTGAAAAAATAGAAGATATAAATTTAGAAGAAGTTAAAATGTCTTTATTAGCTTTCTTAAAAGAAACAATGAATAAAATCGATATTATAGAAAAGAAAATTGAAGAATTTAAAAATAAATATATATCATTATATAATAAAGTAAAAACTACAATGCCAGAACTTTTCGATTTAAATGAAGATTTAGTATTATTATATAATGATTTCCCTTTCGATAACGGCATGATATCATCTGATATTTTCTTTAAATATCATCCAAGTGAAGAAATTATTGATCATAATGAAATGATAAAGAAAGGTTCTATAACTGAAGATGAACTTAGAATTGTTAATGACTTAGAACCATTAGATAATTATAGAAGAAGAAAAAGAATTACAGAATTAAGAAAAATACTTGTTGAAAAATTAAGAATCTTATATTTAGAAAAAAATAACTTATTTAATACACAAGCAAGTTGTATCAAATCTTATTGTTATAAAAACCCATTGAATCTAAGAAAGCTAGAAGTATTATTAAAGAAAAATTATTATAGATTAAAAGAAAATAAAGATTATGATGTTGTATCAAGTATTATACAACATCTTGATAATGTTGATATAAACAAGAAAAATAAATGGTTAACAAATAAAAGAATACTTAAAAAATTACAAGTACTTATTGCTGAAGGATATAAAAGAATAAACGAAAAAGAAAAAGATATTGATAGAAGAATGGCTGTGTATAATGCTCTATATGAAAAAGCACAATCATATAATTTACAAAAATTATTTAATGATAGTAATGATTTCTTAAAGAAATATGCTATAATTGGTAATTCTTTTGATGATGATGGAGATGAAGTATTTGGAAGTCAATCAGCTAACTTTAATATTTTTGATAGTAATAACACTGATCAAAATAATGAACAAGAACAAACAAAAGAAGATGAACAACCACTAAGTAATAATGATGATATCGTATCAGAGTCCAATATTGAAAATAAAGATAAAACAAGTGACGATGCAACTCACAAAGAGACTGAAGAAAAATCAGATCAACATCATCCTTCTGAAAATATTCAAGAAGATAGTAGCAGTGATAAAAAGCATGCAGAAGAAGACGAAAATATAGAACATTTTGAAACACACAATAAAGTTTCTGAAGAAGCGAATGAAGAAAATAAAGACAATATACCAACAACAACGGATGAAGTAAGTGAAGAATTACAACAAAATGATGAAGATGCTGAATCTCAAACAAAGGAAAAATCAAAGTCAGAAGAACAAGAAAATGAAGATTCAATAGATGCTGAAACGATTGACAAAGAAGAAATAGAAACAGAAGAAAAAGTAAAAAACGAACAAACAGACGAACAAAAGGGCAAACAAAAAGTACAAGATGAAGAAGAAGATAATGAAAAAGAAAATAAAGATAAATCAAGTGAAACAACTAACGAATCCGTAACTAACCTTGAAGAAAATAAAAATTTAGTAAAAGGAGAAGAACACCTACAAGGATCAGAACAAACAATAGAAGCATCTGAATCATCTCAAAAACATGATGCCAAAGAAACAGAAGATAAAGAAGAAGATGTAAATGCAAATGATGATGAATCTAGTGAAGATGACACTATTCCAAATGAAACAAACAAAACTGATAATGGTAGTTCATTTTTCTTTGCTATGAGTAATGCACTCTTAGTTATTTTACTTTTATTATTTATAGAATTCCTATAATTTCTATAAAATACTCAGCATTTTTTTTTTTTTTATAATTTGATTATATAAATTTTTTATATTAATTATTATACTTTGATTACGTATATATGTATGAATATAAATATAAATATAAATATAAATATATATATATATATATATATTATGTACTCATTTATTATCCTTTTATTTCAATTTTTTTTTTTTCAAGTGAATTTTAAATTTAAATTACACACTTTTCATAGCATGGAAAACCATTTATGTAAACTTATATATATATATATATATATATATATATATATATATGTATATGTGTATATATGTATATATGTATATGTATATATGTATTTGTATATATATATATATTCATTTATATACAATAACAAAAATTGAAATAAAAGAATAAAATAAGATAAAGTAAAATAATAATATTTATGATATAACATTTTGTAAAATACAATTTATTTTCTTACAATTGCAGTAGTCTTGTAAATTCATCTTTTTTTCTTTGATTATTTTTTTTCAACTTATCGATCTTATTTTGGTATATAATATTTACCTATATAAAAATATATGAATAAATAAATAAATAAATAAATATGTATATATATATATATATATTTGTTTTATTTTTTTTTTTTTTATTTATTTTTATTGAATTATTATTTTATGTTCACGTTTTATATTATTTCATATTTTATAAACAATTGCATACTTCTGCAATTTCCTTTTCTGAATTTATTTTTTCCTGTTCCATCATTTCTTCAGTATTTATTATTTCTTTAATTAATGAATTAATAGAATTATTTTTTTTTTCTATTTCTTCATGAAAATTATTTAAAATATCATTCTGCTTCATTTGTTTCTTCAAATTAAAAGCAAGTGATGACCTGTTCAGGTTGTTCAAAAAAACAAAAAAAAAAAATTTTTTTTAAAATAAATAATTCATATATGACAAATGTGCAATAGAGCAAAATATGCTGTGGAAATATGTGCATGTACATATATATAAATATATATATATATATTTATATGTTTTTTTTTTTTTTTTTTCTTACATAACCAATTTGTGGTATTCAAATAATAACATAATATTATAATTGAATAATTGTTTTAGAAGAATACCCCTTTGAAGACAAGTGACTGAAATCTGTTTATAATAGTCATACATTATTTTATAAGAATGTAAAAACACATTAAATATATTATATATATATATATATATATATATATTTATATATTTATATTTTTTTTTAACCTGTCTGCATAATTCGGTTAATATGCTCAATAATTCATTCAAATACTCTTCTTTTATGATCATATTTTTTGAATACATATTAGATAATACTTCATATATTCTTTTTAGACACAGGACTATATCTTCATCATTTGTAACTCTGGAAACATATGAAATATGCTCTGCTTTTTTTACTTTTATACATTTACTTGGAAATATATAATAAATTGGATCATTGAAAAGAACACTTTTACTATCATTTTTATATTGAACATTGGATTTTAAATTTTTTCGAATTTCCTCAATAACTCTTACGATATTTTTATCTTCCATGGTTTTATCATCTTTTGAATGAACGTTCTTTTCATCTTCCCTTTCTATAATTATAGGGTTTTCATATTTTAAATATTTATTGTATTCTCCTAAGTAATCTTTCATTTCGAATTAAAGCACGTGAAAATTTTCAAAAAATACATCAAAAGAGGTAAACATAAATATATATATATATATATATATGTTAATATTTTATTTTTTGAATTTTTATGTTTGTAAAAAAAAAAAAAAAAAACATTAATTTTGTTACATAAAAAAAAAATATATTTTTTTTCTTCTAATTTAGAGTTAAAATCATACACAATATAAGGAAAAAAAAATCTTTGAAAAAAATTTAGAGTAAATAGGTATATAAAATATATAAAAAAATGAGACAAAAACAATGATATACACGAAAAAAAAAAAATAAATAAATAAATAAAATAAATATAAATAAAATAAATAATTTAATAAATATAATATAATATATATATTATATATATTATAAAACAGTGAAGCTTCAAAGCTTCTTTATGATTTATCTTATAATGTTCATTTTCTTTATCTTTTCAAAATGAAAATGTTTGTATAACACATATATATTTATATATAGATAATTTATGTTTAATCTTTTTTTTATTTTGTGATTATCACATGATGATAGCCCCCTTATCATATATAGAGTTATTAACCTCCTTAAAAGGGAGAATAAATGCATTATTAACAAAAATTTCAGGTTTTAAAATAACACTCTCCCCTAAAACACATAATCCTTCAATGCGTGACCAATTTCCTACTCTTGATTTGGACCCTATTATGGAGTTTTCAATATATGAGTAAGAACTTATTGTAGAATAACTCATGACACATGAATTTTTTATTCTACACCCTTCCCCTATGATTACATGTTCTCCTAGTACAACATTATCACCCAATACACAATTTTGTTTAATTATTGTTGTTGATGATATTAAAACGTTTCCTTCAATTTTTGTGTGCAGAAAAATATCTTTCATAAATGAATTTTCTCCATTTTCGTTAAATTTATTTAATTCTTCTATATTTTCAAAGCTTACAAATAAATTTTTATGTACAACATTTTTTGTATGACTTTCATTTAAGCTATAATAGATCAACAAGTGATCTAATAGCATATGCTTTTCATATTTCTTTTCTTCTAAATTTTCCATGTATAATGACTGTCCCTTTAAGAAATCTAATGGTTTACCAATATCAGCCCAAAAATTATTCAATTGGTAAAAATATAACATATTGTCATTGGCTAGATTTGGGAAAATTTCTTTTTCTAAGGAACAATTCCTTTGAGGAATAAAATTCAAAATTTGTTTGTTTAAAATGTATATACCTGCATTAATTAAACTTGATTTAGGAACTAATGGTTTCTCTTCAAATTTTGTAATCCTTTTATCTTCTGTAATTACAACACCAAATGCTCTTGGGTCTTCCACTTCTTTTACCTTAACAAAAAAAAAAAAAAAAAAAAAAAAAAAAAAAAAAAAAAAAAAAATATTATTTCGCCTGAACGAGTCATAAAAATGTAAATTTGCACACACATGTTAAGATGATATAAATAAATATAAATATAAACATATATATATATATATATATATATATAATATACTTAGTCTTTTATTCGACATTTTTTTCATATATATATTATATATATATATATATCATTTATGTTACCAGTATTGTTAGTGGAGCTTTATTTTGCTTGTGGAAATTCATCATTTCTATTAAGGGGAATGTACAAATTATGTCTGAATTGAAAACAAAGAAATCATCATATTTATTTAAATAATTTTCAGCCAGTTTCAATGGCCCCCCCGTTCCCAATGGTTCGTCTTCAATTGAAAAAATGATTTGTACATCATATTTTTTTTCCATTTCTTTTACAAAATTAGTTATGTTCGTAGGTTTATATGCGATAGCTAGGATTATCTCTTTAATTCCACATTTTGCTAAATGTAATATTTGATGTTCTATTATTGGTTTATTGCAAAAATTAATTAAAGGTTTGGGAGTTGTTAAAGTTAACGGCCTCAGACGTGTACCATAACCACCAACTAATATTAATGCATTCATAATAATACAAAAAAGGAAATAAAATTATAAATATATATATATATATATATATATATATATGTATATTATATCAGAAATATAATGGAAAAAGCATATATACAAACAAAAGGATATAAATTAATTAAAATATATCCATATATTATAAACTGATGTACTGAATTAATTATAACAAAAAAAAAAATATATATATTACATATATATATATATATATATATATATATATATATATATATATGTATATGCTAAATTAACACAAAAAAAAAAATTCCAAATATATGGTAGAAAAAAATAAAAATGTAAAGATATATTTAAAAATATAAATATAAGATATATTTAAAAATATAAATATAATATATGTTTCGAAATATAAATATATGTTTCAAAATATAAATATAATATATGTTTCAAAATATAAATATAAATATATGTTTCAAAATATAAATATAAATATATGTTTCAAAATATAAATATAAATATATGTTTCAAAATGCTTATTATTTCTATGTCCTAAATAAAAATATATATATATATATAATTAATTATAAAAGAAAAAAAATTTTAATTGTTGCTTGTTATAATCTTTTAATTACATAATATATATTTATATACACATATATGTATGTAATATTTTTTTTTTCCCATACACATAATATATATTATATATATATATATATATATATATATATATATATAATTTTGGGGGATTTTTATTTTAAAAAGGAAGAAAAAATATATTTTCTTTTTTTTAAGTTATTTATTTATTTTTTTTTTTTTGCAACAAAAAATATTTTAATTAAAATATAATGAAGTGAATGTACATATAAAATATAAAAAAAAAAAAAAAATAATAATATAACAATATATTAATAATATATTTCCCCATTTTATTAATAATTATATAATGGAATGATTTTCCTTTTTTTATTATGAAATTAAAAATATTATATAACACCACATATATATATTAAATATAATGGACAAAACATTTCAAAAAAAAATATATATATATATATATATATATGGAAACATAACTAATTAAACATTAAATCAAAATAGTTTTGATCTTTAGAATCATCTGCAAAAAAAAAAAAAAAAAAAAGAATTTTAATTTTAAATAAGATATATGAAAGAAAAATTATATATATAAATATACCATATAAAATAAAATAAAAAAACATAATGAAGTTATATATAATATAAAGAATTCGTAAAAATGAATTAATATATATATATGTATTTCTTCATTTGGTTACCATTTTTTTTGTTTATATTGGTTTGATTAGATTTATTTGGTGCTG
>LT990243.1:939727-962227 GCA_900257145.2 Plasmodium billcollinsi
ATAAAATCAAAAATATATTTATTTTTTCTTCTCTTCTTAGGATGTATATATTCACTAAAAACTTGCATGCAATAAATTTTTTTTTTTTTTTTTTTTATGTTTCTATTATATAATAATTATAAAAAGTATTACTTTTTTATTAAATATTTAAATATGCAAAAAATAAAAAAAAATATATATATATATAATAATATATATATATGTAATAATATATATATATAGTGTTGTTATAGATGTATTAAAATTGGTTGTGGTGGTTTCATTTTTTGAAAGGATTATTAATTATATATTAAGTAATAGAAACTAATTATATTTTAAGTAAAAATTAAATAATATAAAAAACAATTATTTTAACAGTATTATATATATATATATTTATTTAATTATTTATGTTGTGAGAATATATCTCAATACATCCCAGATATTTGTAGATATAAAACATTTTTGTTTAAGTTTGAGAGATCTCTGTTTAAATATTTTTCCATATTGTAACTACAAGATGAAGAATATAAAATTGTTGCTGGAGAAATTACAAATTAATAAAGAAAAAGAGTTTGAAAAAGATGTTAGACTTTTATTTGATATGAAGAAATATATAGAATGCTTAACAAATAAAAGTAATAATAAGAATGATAATAATCATAATAATGATAGTTGTATTATAAATAATAGCAGTAGTAGATGCAATTCTGAGGATATGTCTAAACATTCCATAAAGATAAACGAAGACAATTTTTTGAATTACGAACATTCGCATAATAATTCTATTGGATATATAGAAAGATTATATAAAGAACTTAAAGGTAGAACTCCTTTTGAATATGGTTATTATAAAAATGTACTAAATAATTATGATAAAAATGATTATTATAATAATATAATGAACAATAAAAATAATTCATTTGGAGAAAATATATCAAATGGATTATATGATAATAATAATAATAATAATAATAATGTGTGTGATAAGAGTATGTATCTTAATAATATAAAAGAAAAATGTGAAAAATTAATGATATTTTTTCATATGTATTTAATAAGAAAATATTGTGAAAAGAACTATTATGAATGTTTACATAATAAATTTCTACGTTCAATAACTTATAATTATTTAGATAAAGAAGATTTTTATAAATATGTTGATTCCGATTTATATTTCTTATTATATAGTTATATACAAACATTTGCATACATATTATTAAAAAATGAAAAACACAATATGTATTTGATGAAATTATGTAGTGATATAATATCAAGAACACATGAAGAATTAAGTACACTAAGAAAAGAAGGAATATATAAAAGGAATACATATTTATATGATAAAAAAAATTATTTCCTATACAATAATAGTTTAATTAAATATGTTCATTTTATTGTAGAATATTTAAGTAAAAATAAGAATTATAATTATATAAATATATTGTATGGTATATATTCATGTGTCTACGTTTTTTCAAATGTATTTTATAGTTGCTCCTTATCATATAATAGCAAGAAAGTAGATCAATATATATTAAGACAAAATATTAGAAAAAAAAATAAAACTATTCCATGTGATCATATAATGAATTCTATTCAATATGAAAATTATACAAATGGTATGACTACACAACCAATGGATAATATCCCCAGCGGTAAATTTATTGATTTTTCATCTGAAAATAGTAATAATAATAATAATAATAATAATAATTATTATTATGATGATGATGAGAAAGAGAAGGAAAAGGAAGATATGTTCAGATTATATTACAAATATATTAACAAATATGCAAATGAAGAATTTATGAAACTGAATGAATTGTTATTATTCTATATATCGAAAGAAAAAGTCCTAGCACTTCTTAGGGATAATATTAATTATAACGATATGATAAAAGATTTGAATATTGTTAGGTATACTACCTATTTAGAGAAATATATTTTTAAAGAAATATCTACAAATCATATGAATAAAGAACAACATAATGATATATTATTTAGAGATATAAGAATGGATATATTTAAAAGTATATGTAATATTTCTGAAAAGTCACCTTTGTATATAGAATTAAATGATGAATATAAAAGAGCTTGTTATGAAATTGTAGAAACAAAATGGTTAAATGATAATAAAAGCAAATGTATATATCAAAAGTTGTTTGATAAAAATAAGGAAACACAAGATCATATGAATAAATTACAGAAAAAAGCAGTTGTCTGTCCCTTTCTTCACGGTATGAATAATGAAAAGAAAGAAAATAACAATGATAATGGAGCGAATAATATAAATTATCATAATTATCACAACGATTATAATTATCGCAACGATTATAATTATCACAACGATTATAATTATCACAACGATTATAATTATCGCAACGATTATAATTATCGCAACGATTATAATTATCGCAACGATTATAATTATCACAACGATTATAATTATCGCAACGATTATAATTATCACCATGATCATATATATAACCCTTCTGAAATTATTTGCCCAAGGAAAAATAAAAATTCCTTTATTCATCCACAATATGAACACCTTTTTTTTGAAAAGACACAATATAACGTAGATGATGCATTTTTTAAAAAATCTATAAAAAATACAAATACATTAGAAGGATATGAAAATAAGAATATATCAACTAATAATTATAAAAACAATTTTAGTGGGTGTCCTGCACATTTTTATAATATTAATTACAATCTGTGTGATGAGGAAAAAAAAAAAAAAAAAAAATTTTTAAACTTTTTGAACAATAATGATAATATGATAAATGATCATATAAATAATTTAAAATGTATAGATGAATTTTTTCATATATCCATAGATTTCGATAAAACTATTATCAAAAAAGATTCATATTCCTTTTTTTTTAAATTATTATGTAAACATTATAATATCAAGAAACCTAAAGATATTCAATTAACACAAGAAGAAACAGATTTCTTTGAAAACATTAATATTGAAAATATACATAAAGAAAATAAAAGAAACTATACAAATCAAGAAAGAATAAATTATATTTTTAAATTATCAAAGTGGTATATTATAAGAGAAAATGAATTATTAGAAGAATTACAAAAAAAACAAGACATTTCCGAAGCATATAGTGATTCTTATTATTATTATTTAAAAAAATTCGATAAAATCAATATTATACATTCAACACTGATTTCTTATTATGATATATTAAAAGATGTAGATATCAATGCTATCAATTGTTTAATATATGATAATTATGATCACTTCCATCTTAATGATTATTTCCTCGATGTATTCCTCAGATTCATACAATATAAGCAACAGAATAATAATAGCTTTTATTTTGATATAATTACGTTAAATTTTAAAAAGCAAATCATTCTATATACTCTTCAAAATAATATAATGAAACTAGAAAATGAACACGCATTTAGTGTAAACACAAGTAAGGGTTGTGATAATAATGATGATAATGATAATGATAATAAGAACAATAATAACAATAACAATAATAACAATAACAATAATAACAATAATAACAATAATAATAATAATCGTAAAGATAATCATAATGATCAGGAGAATCATAAATATTATCAAATTTTTAAGAAATATTTCAATGTGTATTATTCAAAAATGCAGTCATATGATAAAGAGAAGAAAGTATATACAGGAGGATTTGAATACGATAAGCTTAAAATAAAACATAAAAACTATAACTGTTCATCTAATAAAGTTGATTATGTAACAATTTTATCACTGTTTGATAAAACCGTAATTAGGAAAAAGGTCTGTACAATAATAGAAAACACAAATCATAAATTGTCATGTTTTATAGGGGATAGCTTAATAGATATAGATGCAATGTTAAGTACAGATATTCCTATACTCTT
Organism: Plasmodium billcollinsi; assembly: GCA_900257145.2. Lineage (NCBI taxonomy): Eukaryota > Apicomplexa > Aconoidasida > Haemosporida > Plasmodiidae > Plasmodium > Plasmodium billcollinsi. The sequence goes on from LT990243.1 coordinate 943,598, forward strand.
AGGGTGTAATAAATTAGTTTTAATATTTTGTAAAAAGCACAATATAATAATAAAACCATTAATATTTGCAGCAGCCAAAATTGAACTCCTCAAAATGAAAAGAAATATAACAGAAAGCAAAACTATTACCAAAGATGAAAGAAGTATAAATATAAATAATAATGAACAGCATAAATTCAGTTGCATTATTGATGAGCGTGAAAAAGAATTAAATGAAATTTACGACGAAAATAAAAAAGTTATTTATGCAACGGAGAGTTGGCTAGAAATAGGTACCTTCTTTTTTGGAAAGATGTAAAATAATATAAGACACACCACCATGAAATCAAAGAATCATGTAAATAAAGAGTAATTTTCATCAGTAATATTAAAAACATACACAAATATTTTATATCTTGTTAATTCTTTATATTTATCATATACATACAAATAATCATCCTTATGTACACATTTTCTGAATATTGATTCCTTACATAAAAATTCCTTTATTTTTTTTTTTTTTTTATTTTATTCTTTTTAAATTATATATCTTTAAAACATTTTAAAATCAAATTTATAAAGAATTACCTAATTTACTTTTTATTAAATGAAATAATCAGAGTAACTATGACTTCTATATAAGGCTCATTTTTCTTTTTTTGCAGAAATAAAATAAAATGAATATAAGAAGAAATCTTTTATTACATTTTTTTTAAGTTCCGCATCACCTTTTTTATATTCTATTTTTATCATCACTTTATTTCATCTAATAATAATAATAATAATATATATATATATAGTCAATATTATGCAAAAAATATTTTTTCAAAATATCACTTTAAAGTTTTTTTTTTTTTTTTTTTTTCTTAATTTATTTTTCTTACATAAAAAGAAAAGATAATTTATATTAATATATATATATATATATATATTATAATAATTAAAAAAGAAAAAAAAAAAAAAAATTAAATATTTAATTAACATAAATATATATGAGACAATTAATATACATATATATATGTGTGTGTATACATCTGATATAATTTAAGCAACTTTTGTATATAATTTTTGACTGTGGCTTTGTACACAAACTTCAGCTATTAATTTTTTTTCTGCTAAGTGATTAATTACTGCTCTTGCTACACTTAAGTTTACCTTATATTTGTCTGCAATTGCAGAAGGAGTTATAACCTTCATATTTTTACATTCAAGAATTTTGGAGTGAAGAGATTTGTCAATAAAAACGGCGTGGTTCAATTTCTCTTTATTCTTTCCCTTACCCCATTTCTAAAATATTCAAAAAAAAAGAAAAAAAAAAAAAAAAAAAAAAAAAAAAAAACAATTGGATACATTGAAAATAATAAAAGGGCATACAAATAAAAAAATATATATAATATATATATATATATATATAATATTCTCCTTTTCTTTTTCTTTCCTTTTTTGATAAATACCTTTTTTTTAGTTCTTCCTGATGCTGCTGCGGCAGCTGCGATTTGTTCCTTCGTTTTTCTTTCTTTAGGAGGCACTACAATAAAAAAATAAAATATAAAATATAAATATTCTTTTTATTTTTTTTTTCTCAGTAAATATATGTTCATGTTTGCATTTCGTCATCATAAACGTATATAAATATTAAAGTTTTATATATCATAATATAATATATTATTTATTATATATATATATATATATAGTAAAATATTATACTTACTTTTTTAAAATATTTTAAATTCTTAAAAATTATATAATATTTATTATATTAATTTACAAGTTTTTTATTTTTTTTTAAATGTTTCAAATACTTTTCAATATATTAAAATCTTATAAAAAGATTTATTTAAATATAAATTATATTTATTATTAATATTATTATATTTTTTTTTTTTCTTTCAACTTAAAAATTTTTTAAAATCCAATTTTGTTTTGTTCTTTTTTTTTTTTTTTTTTTTTTTTTTTTTCCCTCAAATGTTATAGTAGTATATATTAAAATATATATATATTAAAATATATATATATTAATATATACATATATAAATACGTACATATCTACTTTAAATAATCATATATATATATATATATATATATATAATTCATTTGATAATATTTATATATATATATATATTTTAAATGAAGTATTTTATTTCTTATAATATTATTATATATAAATATTTTTTATATGCACATCCCAAATATACTTAATTTTTTTTTTTTTTTTTATTATTATTGTTGAGAGATGTAAGTGGTTTTTTTAGTATAAATATTATATATATATAATAAATAATATATATAAAATAAATAATATATATTATATATAATACATAAATATAATATATAATATATAATATAGATACCAGGAAATATAATTTTTATATATTTTATTATAATTATATAGCAAATTTTATAAATATATACAAATGCAAAAATATATATATATATATGTATAATTTATTCATATGTAAAATATATATTTATTTAATATGGCCTTATAAATGTTATTTTATGTATCTTTTAAAATATATATATTTATATGTTTTTTTTATTTTTTATTTATTTTATTTTTTATTTATTTTATTTTTTATTTATTTTATTTTTTATTTATTTTATTTTTTATTTATTTTATTTTTTATTTATTTTATTTTTTATTTATTTTATTTTTTATTTATTTTATTTTTTATTTATTTTATTTTTTATTTATTTTATTTTTTATTTATTTTATTTTATTATTATTTTTTTTTTTTTTAGTTTTTTTTTTTCATTGCTTTTCCTTAAAAAATATAAATTCATTAAAAATGGTGCTGTCATTTTTTTTTTTGAGAGCTTTTAAAATTAGATATATCCATATATCCCTATGAACGTATTGTGTTTTATTTTTACTTTTAATTTTTTTATTTTGATCATATCTAAAATATATTAAAATTTTTTGTTTCTTTATTAAATTAAATAATGTTTGTAAATCGTCTTGTAACAATTTGTTTGTATTATAAAGATAGTCCTTATTTATTTGAGAATTGTTAACGCTTACATCACTTTCATATAACAATAAATGATCACAATAAATTTTTTTAATTTTATAATGATAATTTTTATTATTATTATTATTATTATTACTATGAGCTTTAGAAATATTATTTTCATCGTTTGATGAAGACGATGATATAGATGGCATGTATTTATTGTTTATGTTTTGTTGTATCTTATTTTTTCTTTTTTCTTCCCTTTTATCATTATACTTTTGTAAATATAAATAATATAATGAAAAGATATTCCAGAATAATTTCCTTAATAAATATATAAAAAAGAAATCATAAAAATATATTTTTTTATATATTCCAAGTGTTTCAATATCGTTTGTTATATAATAAATAAAATTACGATTGTTCAAAGTTTTTAATTCATCTTTACTATATTTTATATTTAAATAATTTATGTAAGTATCTGATTGAGATTTATTATTATCATTTTCCAAGTTGTCACACATAGTTGAATATATATATGAATCTGATTTATAATTTATAGATTGATAAGAATCTTTTTTTTTCTTTTTTTTTAATATCATCACTTTGAAGGATTCTGTTTCTATACATTTTAAAGGGTAAACATTTCTTGTAGAACTCTTCGATAAGTTATTTAAATTATTATTTGTTATATTTTTTGATGAAAGACCCATAATTTTAAATGTATTTGTAATGTTATCACATTCGTCCTTTTCCTTATTTATGTAATGCTTTTCTTCTGTTTTTTTAAATAATACATTCTCCTTTCTTTTTTCTTTCTTCTGAGTTATGTTATATGGTATCTTCAACGTATTCGTAATGTGCTTATCACCTTTTTGAAGATCTGCATAATTAATACACTGTTCTTCATCTTTATTTTTATCATCATTGTGTAAATTTGTCTGTATATGTTTTTGTTCATATATTTGTACATTGTTTTGTAATTTTTTATCGGGCTGATGTTTTTTATGTCGATCCTTTTTAACATCATCATCTCTCACGTTATTTTTTGTCATGTCATCATCTGTCGCGTTACCTTTCTTAACGTAATAATCTGTTGCGTTATCTCCTTTTTCATAAGTTGATTTATTCTCCTCAATCTTTTTCAATCCTTCATTTATCCTTTTATTATATTGCTTCTTTCTACAAACTTGTTGTACATCCTGAATAACCGTATCATATTTTTCAATAATTTTATCCATATCTTTTATAACATTTTGATTAAAAAATATATTCAAATTATATAACACCGGTTTAATTATTTTGTACAGATCCTTTTGCACAAACTGATAATTGTATAACATATCGCTGTGTATATATTTGTGTGCATAATCATTATAGATATTATCTTTTTTTAGTTTCCTTTCCTCATCAAGTTTTTTAAAAATATCTTCATATATTATATTATCATTCTTATTAAAATGTATCATAACGTTTGAATTATTATCAATATCATTATTAGAACCATTCTCTACATAATCATTTGTAAAATTCTTTTTATGTATTTTTCTTTGTTCTATATTTTTATCATGAATATTTTCTTTTTTATTATTTTTAATATCTTCATATATATCAACAATATCGTATAATTCTTTTTCTGTTAATAAAAAGGAAATGCGATAAAATGACTATTGCGTGTTAACCATTAAAAAAAAAAAAAAAAAAAAAAAAAAAAATATGTAGATATTTACCATAGTAATGATTGTAATATTTTCTGATTAAGAATGAAATATAAATCAATTCATTTAGTTTATAATAAGAAACTAAATGAAAAGATTTCAAATATTTTTTTTTTTCAATATTTTTATTATTCATACTATTTCTTTCTATTACATCTGCAACTTTTTTTAATAATGTATTGTAATAATTTTTCTTTTCTTCTGAAACGTTTTTATCATTTGTTGTATGTGTGGTTGTTATTTTTGTTTTGTTTGAGAACATTTCATCATTATTATTATGATTATTGTTTTTTGTATTATATATGGAATTCTTAGGATCAATGATCATCTTTTCATTGTGATCTTCCTTTTGATCTTTAATTTTATTATTATTATTATTATTATTATTATTTATTTTTTTATTTTTATTTTTATTTTTATGTTTTTTATTATTCTCTATTTTTGATTTTTCATAATCACAAAGTTGATCTTTTGTGTTTTCATCAAAATTTTCCTTTATTTTTGATACAATTCCTTGCTTATTTTTATAATCTGCTATATCATTTTGTTTTAGGTCAAGATCTGTTTCTATTTTTTCTTGTTCAGGAATATTATTTATATTCTTCATGATATTATTATCTGTAGATACAAAAAAATTCCCATTATTATTATTTACATCGATTTTATTTATGTCATTCTTAATTTTATCACATGATGACTTCTTTTCTGCATCGTCACAAACTTCCTTTTTGTCAATCTTATCTTTTTCGTGTAATCCATAAATCGAATCTATGGAAACATATCTCTTCATTTCATTTTCTTGTTTTCTTTTATTATCTATTTCGTATTGCTTTTTTAAATTTTCTTTAACTTCTTTTTTAATTTCGTTATTCAGAACTTGTTCCTTCATCAAATATCTTTCGTATTTATCAAGCTCGTTTCTTTTGCCTACATAACAAAAAAAAAATATATACCTTGAACAATCCACAAATTAATAAATCTGTAAGTTTATATATATATATATATATATGTATATATTTATTTATTTTATGTTTTAAAACCTATATAGATAGCTATAGGTATATAGAAACATCTTTTTTTTTTTGATGAAATTATAGAAATTAAATCGTCAGCATCAATTTCCTTTTCTCTGCTCTCAGGTTTTATATATGATGTGTGATAAGACGATAACAATATATATATATATATATATATATACATACACGTTTGTGTGACATATATTTTATGATACATAGGAATATTATTCTATGCCCACATAGAATAATTTTTTTTCTTTTTTTACTTTGTGTTTTTATCTATAAAGAGTTCTTCAAACATACATTCTATAGTATACCTAGGAAGTTTTATTTTGTGTAATAAGAATATTATTAATATATAATTATAAGATGGGAAAGGCTTCACATTTTACACAAATATAAACACATATATATATATATATATATATATATGTATATATTTTTTTTTTTTTTTTTTTTTTTTTTCCTTACTCGCTTAATGCAATATGTTGTTTCTTACAATATTTTAACAAATCATTCTTATCAATCTTAGAACTGAACCTTTTAATTATCAATAATAAAAATAATAAAATTATATTGTCTTTTCACATATATTTTGATATATTTCATTTGTTTATATATATATATATATATATATATATATATAAAGATAAAATACCTTTTAACAATTCTTATGAATTCTTTACAATCGTTTCTAGAAATTTCATATTCATCTCTTTATAGGAAAGAGAAAAAGAAAAAAAAAAAAAAAAAAAGAGAGAAATAGATAAAGAAAGAATAAAACGATTTTTAAAATATATGTGTATAATTATATGTATATATATATATATATATATATATATGTATGTATATTTCATTTTGTTTACTGATCTAATTTTTGCGCCTTTATACGAATATTGCTTATAATACTTTTTCTTTCTTTATTCTTTACATAAATAATTTCCTTCATTTTTTTTTGTTTTTCTTATATTAATATATCGTTTTAAAGAAGAATAAAAAAAAAAAAAAAAAAAAAAAAAAAAATTAATCATACACATATATAATAATATAAAATAAATTTATTTTTTATATATTTCTAAAGTGGACAAGTTCCCATCTTTAATTTTTTGATTTTTTTTTTTTTTAAATGTGATAAATGTTTTAAAGAATGGTAAATAAAATAAAACAAAATTGTCTTTTCTTTTGTTATTTTGTTTTTTAAATGCACATCAAATGAATACGTATATTTAAAAAAAAAAAAAAATACACATAATATATATATATATATATATATATATATATAGATAGATAGATAATTGAAATAAAATAAAAAAAAAATAAAACATATAAATATATATAGATACAAAAAAAAAAATAAATAAATAAATAAAAGTAAAAAAGATATATGTATATATATATATATATATATATATATATATATAAACACATAATATATCTTTTATATATACGTTTATATTTCTCCTCCTTATGAAACAAACAAAATTTAGAGACCTATTCATTCTGTAAAAATAAAATATTAAATAAAAAACATTTGATAATAAAACAAATAATTATTAAAAAGGTTAAGAGTCGTAAATACAATATAAAAGATAAATATAGAAATATACACATACATACATACATACATATATATATATGTATATATATATGTGAGTACATCTTTATATTTGTTACCTCCAAATTTAGATAAAAGTTTAAATACATACAACTTCTAGGATTTATTGTTGTATTTATATCAGAATTACATTTATTAAAAAGATTACATGAAAAACATGGGAAGTTATAAAGAAAATTTTTCTTTTCATTATTATAATAATAAATTAATTCTTCGTCATTATTACTTTTATAAATATTAATTCTTTCTTCGTATGATAATGTTTTTATAACTCTATAGATATCATTTTCTGAGAAATAGTCAACACTATTATTCAATTTTTTTATATAATTTATAACAGAAGGTACACTTGCATTATTATTATTATATAAATAAAAACAAATATTTTCTCTTATAAAATCAACAACCTTTTTGTTAAATTCACCATCAGTATAAAACGACCCACCGATAACCTGCAATTTTTTTTTAAAAGAAAGAAAAATAAAAAAATAAATAAAAATAAAAAAATAAATAAAAATAAATAAATAAATAAATAAAAATAAATAAATAAATAAAAATAAATAAATAAATAAATATATATATATATATATATATATATATATATATATATATATATATATACATTTCATTTTATTTTTCCTATTGTTTCATTTTGACTTACCTTTTCTGAGGCTTCTAAATCGTATAAGATATACATTTTTCTATTTTTCACATGTATATTATTTACCTATAAAATAAAATATATATATATATATATATATATTATCAAGTTTCCACATACTTAAATATACTTATTATCATTTTTCATATCCTCACTTGCTTTATTAATTTATTCTCACATAATAATTTCACCCCCTTCTGAACTTGATGTATCTGTAAAATAAGCAGATATTTAAATAAATAAATAAATACATACATACATACATATATATATATGCGTGTTCGTATTTATAAGATTCCTTTTCGTTCTATTAAAACAACATCATATACATAATAAAAATGATTTAGATATATATTTGCACATATTTCCAAAATTATTATTTTTACGTATATACCAATAATTTGGTCTGCTTTCTCAAATCAGCCGTCCATATTCCATTGTTTTGACTATTTTCAACTTTGGTAAAAATAAGAAAATCTATATCACTCAATTCTTTTAATTTTTTTGTGACTTGTTCATTTCTCATGCGTGTTATAATTGTATTGTTCTCATTTTTTATAGAACATGCACGAGCATTTTCAAGAATATTAAGAGCATAAACAATTTCGTTTCTTTTTAATTTTCCTTTTTTTTTCTTTTCATATATTTCTTCTAAACTATCAATACTTATTGCTTCCTTATGTTCTAGGCCTAACAAAAGAAAATATATAAAGCAAAATAATATGTAATCTTTTTTTTTTTTCTTTTCTTATATAAAACTACTACAACTAGGAAATTATATACCTTCATCGTATCTGTAATAAGAGCACATATCACAAATAAATAAAACACACTGTGATTATATATATATATATATATATATATAGATATAGATATATAGATTGATATATATATATATTAATATATCATTATATTATTTTTTTCTCACCTATTTGGTATATGTCCCTAACTAACTGTTTATTAATGTTGTTCATTTTTTCTCTTTTCTCATGAGATTCTGAATGTATAACAAAAAAAAAAGATGAAAGAAAATAAAATAACAAGAAAGAAGAAGAAAGAAGGAAAGAAAGAAAAAAAAAAAAAAAAAAAGGAAACCTACAATTTTACCCATTCATATTTTCTTTCCATTAAAAATATATATAAAACAATAAAAATTAAAATATAGGCAAATTCTTTTTTTTCCTTTTTTCTCAAAAATTGTATCATCATTTAAATATTATGATTGTGAATATATAAATGAGCACAAATAAAAATGAAAAAAAAAAAAAAAAAAATATTCAATATATTTTTTTTAAATAATGAATAATATTATATTATATTATATTATATTATATTATATTATATTATATTATATTATATTATATTATATTATATTATATATATATATATTGTATAGTATGTCATATATATATTATATACGTATGATCATTATATAATATATGTTATGTCATTGTTATTTATATTTATTTTATTATTATATAATTTATACGTTTATAATTATATAATATCATTTTATATTATTTTATGTTTATATATTTATTTATTCTTTAATTTTATTATTTATTATTATTCTATTTTTTTTTTTTTTTTTTTGTATTATTTTATGAATATATTATTTAAATTAGATAGAATACAACAAATCTAAAATTAAAGATATATATATATATATATATATATATATAAATTTTTTTTTTTTTTTTCTTTTTTGCTGTTTTATTATTTTCTTTTTTTATGCTATTATTATAAAATGGAAAATAAAGCAAAAGAAGAAAACTTGGATAATTTTTTAACACAATTGAATACATTAAATAAGGTAAGACCATTTAATACATACATATATTAATATATACTTATATATATTATAATTTTGCATATAAATATTTGTCATACATATTTCACGTGATGTTATGTTTGTATATGTTATCATTGATCGATTAATAAATTTATTTTTACTTTATCTTTTTTTTTTTTTTTTTTTCTTGTTGCTAGATTATTACATCATTTAAAGAAACGTGTAAGATTTCCTCTTACTGTTTTGATAAATGTGTTAGCTATCCAGGTAGCAAAAATAAAAAAAAATAAAATAAAATAAAATAAAATAAAAATAAAAGTATATAGAACGATTATATATAACACACATATATATATGAAGATTTAATAAAAAAATATATATATATATATATATATATATATATATATTTATTTATTTATTTATATATATTTATTTATATTTCTCTTTTATTGTAGAAAAAAGTTTAAGCAATACAAATAAAAAGTGTATATGGAATTGTACACAAAGATATATTGAATGTGAATATTTTATAAAGAATCGTTCAAAAGATAGTGAGAGCTTATTAAATTTTGAATTGATTAAAAATATAAACAATTCAGAAAATTTCGCTGAACTGAAGAACAGTAATGATAAAGCATAAAATTTTGTTTTAAAGGATTAAAAATAAAAAAGGAGTCATATATAAATAAATAAATAAATAAATATATATATATATATATATATATATATATACCTGTGTGTGGTATTTTTTTTTTTTTTTCGTTTATATGATTTTATTCGTGCTTTAATATTTACCAATTTTTTTGATAATGGATGAAAATAAATACTTCAAAGAGAATTTTATATATGTGGATGTAAAAAAAGAAAAAGGAGAAAAGAAAAAAGTATATGTAGAATATATAAAAAGATGCTTTAATTATTTACTTAAACAAGATGATAATTTCATTTTATTAACATTAAAAAAAAATGTTTCTTTGTTGTCTTACTTTTTTTCATATTTATTAAAGTCAGAACGAAATTATGACCTTCCATTTGAATTGTTAAGTGATGATAAAAAATATAATTCAGAATTAAATTTGTGTATTTTAAATTTTTATTTAAAGTTAGTAGATATATATTTAAATAAAAACAGATGTGATGTTTTGTTTTTAAAAAATGTTTTTATGAAAATACATATTATGATGGATATTATTATGTTGTGTTATACTATAGATAAAAAAAATAAAAGGATTAAAACATATATTTATAATATTTATGATAAAACAAAATTTAATTGTTTTTATATTTATAAATATATTAAGCATCTCTATGAAGAATTAAAAAATATGAACAAAAAATTAGACCATTATATAAAGTATAAAAATATAATAACACATTATATCTTTGAATTAAATGAATTACTTTTTACCATATATTGTTTTTGTAAATTTTTTAAAAAATATTATTACTTTGATATAAATGAAAATAAATTATACAACGAATTAATTATAGTAAAATTAATGATATACAGTGATAATAAAAACAATATTGATGACTTCAGGAATAATAATAAATCTCAGGATATTTTGTTAAAGGGAGATACATCATTTCTTTATATTTTTATTCACACATATGTTGAAATGGTAATAATAAGAAATATTATTAGTAAAGGATAAAAATTGTAACGAAGATATTATATATATATATATATATGTATATATATGTATATATATATATATATATATATATGTATATATATATTTATATTTGTTCTTTTTATTTATATATATGTTTATTTATTTATTTTTTTTTTTTTTTTTTTTTTTTTTTTTTAACCTTCCCCTACCCCCTCTTTTAGATTAATCATGTATATGGAAGCCAACTAAATGATGATCATATGAAGGATATTTTATTTTTAAGGTACCGATATATGTGTATTTTAAACATGCTAATAAAATATAATTTAAAATATGGTGATAGTAAAAACAGTGTATTTTACTTTTCTCTTATTATTGATATGTTAAAAGAGAAAAGCAATAAAACAAATATCCAATTCATAAAAAATGATATTCAATTATGTAATTGGTTATTTCTGGATAAATATATATTAGAAGAAAATGTAATTGATTTATATTTTTTTTCTTATATAAATAATTTTATGAATTTAAAAAACAAAAAACAACTGGAACAAATTATTCATAAGAAATATAAAAATGAAATCAATCAAATTAAAGAAATAACAAATGTAAACAATAATAATTTTATTTTAAAATCTTTAAAAAAATATAATTTTAACGTTTCTCAATCAATAGAATATATTTTTATGAATCAACTTAATCAGAACAACAATCAAAATTATGAAAATAGTGATGATGATGATAATAATAATAATAACAATAATAACAATAATAACAATAATAACAATAATAATGTCCATGATGATAAAAAATATTATGTGCAAAAAATACAACATAATGATAATATTTTTTATAAGAAAAAAATAAATAAAATTTTACCAGCAAACGAAAAATACAATAATATAGATAAAGTCATAAAGGAGGACATATCAGATATGAAAAATAAAAAATTTAATAATGTGCTCGAATTATTAAAAGAACGTAATATAATAAAAAGTACACAAAAAAAGAAAACACATAAATATAAATATATAAATAATACATTAGATGAACAAAATAAAAATAAAATACTTAACATAACTGAATCATCAAGCAATGATGAAGAATCATCAGTTATGTCTTTAGATAATTTTCAAAACGATATAATTATTTCAAATAAGTATAGAAAAAATGAAATGCAACAAGAACATTATCAAGAAAATGAACAACCTGATCATATTAAAAAGGAACAGAACAATCAATTATATGAAAAACATCCCTTATCCTTTAAAAATAACACAAATAATTTAAACACTATAAAAAATATAAAGAATGAGCACAATATACAATCGGGTAACATAAACGAAATTATATAAATTAATAAATAAATGAATAAATAAATGAATAAATAAATGTATACATATATATATATATATATATATATATATATATATATATATATATATATATATATATATATATATATGTGTTTTTTTTTTTTTTTTTTTTCTTCCTTTTTTCTTTCCCTTTTTAGATAACAAGAAACGATATTATTTAAAAAAAACAGTTAATAAGGGGCGATCTCATAGAAATAAGTAAAAAAAAAAAAATAATACTAAATAAATAACCATACACTTATTTTTATAAAGTATATATTATATATATTATATATATATTATATATATTATATATATATTATATATATTATATATATATTATATATAAAATTTCCTTTATATTTTATTTTTAATATTTTTATAGTTATGACAAAAAGATGAGCAAAGGGATGTTTTGAAAAAATTTAAAGGAACGTCTATATGGCTAATTTACTTAATTTCATATAATTTATTTATTATTATATTATATTATATTATATCATATTATATTATATCATATTATATTATATTATATTATATTATATTATATTATATTATATTATATTATATTATATTATATTATATTATATTATATTATATTATATTATATTATATTATATTATATTTTTGTATTTAAATATCTAGCTAATTTTTTATTATAGGCTTATAAAAAAATTATGAAAAATATTTAAATATCTCATTTTATTATAGCATTTTATTATTCACTTTTATTTATATTTTAAAATATAAAAGCGGCTAAAAAATGCAGTACCCCAAAACAATGTTTTAAAAATAAATATAAATAAATATATATGATGACATATATATAATATATATATTCATTATATTTAATTTATTATTCCTTTTACCCTATACAAATGTATTTGAATTGTTTTACAATATTAAACTGCATTATTCTTTTTATTAAAAATACATCATGTTATATGTGCTCATTTTTTTACATTTACTATTATGTTAAACTTTATTTTAGGTTTATATTTTTCACATACAAAAAATAAATAAATAAATAAATAAATATATATATATATATAATATATATATATGTATTATAAACATGTTTGCTTTAATACGATAAAATTAATCACATAAATATATTCTTCATTATTATTGCATATATTACTTTAAATATATGTAAACATACAAAATCTTTAAAAAAAAAAAAGTATATAGTATTTATAATATATATATATATATATATATATATATATATGTATATTTTTTTTTTTTTTTTTTTTTATCAAATTGTACATATGCAAAGGTGATAATTTTGTATAAGATACAAAATTAATAGTACTAATCGTTCGCATATTTTTCAAACAAAGAAATATTAAAAGATTATAAATATTATGCACATAATATATATAATATTATAACAATTAATTATTTCTTTTTGTATTTTAAACCTTATGTAGTAGTATCTTTATTAATCACTTAACATATTCGTCATCATCTCTTTTTATATTATCATTGATTCTGAATAAATCTATATGTTTTTTCAAAGTGATATTATTTAAATTTAATTGTTCATTTTCTGAAATAAGTATATCATAAGAATGCTGAATTTTATCTAGATGCTGCTTATAATTGTAATTAATATTTTTATAATAGATAATTAATTTAATTAATAATGTTCTTTCATCTAATAATTCTTTGAATTTATCATACAAGGATGATATATCTTTATTTTCTATAATTTTTTTTTTATATTTTTTTAAAATTTTTTCTTTTTTGTTTTTTTGACAACTAGCATTTTCATCTAACATTTTATTTATAAACTGTGAATTTTGTTCGAAGAACTTTTTTTCTTTATCTGATAAATCATTAGTTGGATTATCAATCATATTGTTAAATATTTTGTTATAATTTTGTACAAAATCATCATCATGCTCATAATTAATATGTCCATGTGTTTCATTCTTTTCATTATTATTATTTTGTATATTATTTCCACTTTTATCATTTACCTTTTCCACTTCATAACTTAGACTTTTTTTCATAAATGACTGTGATGTTTTTTTTAGAATGTTAGATACTTTATCATAACTTTTATGTAAATATGATTGTAACATTAATGTATTTAATTTTACTTTATAATTAATATCATTTTTTTTTACACCTGATTGCATATCCTTTTCTTCAGCTATACTCTGAACACTATTTGTTCTAGACATCATGTTATTATTATCATCACTTTCATATAACGTGTGAAATTCAATATTCTTTTTTCTTCCATCACATATGGGACTTTTTGATGTATTCTTCTTTTTATGTCTAGGATTACTTTTTTCATTATTCTTTGAGCTTAAACGGTTTTTCACATTATCTTTCACATTATCTTCGACATTATTTTCCACATTATTTTCCACATTATTTTCCACATTATTTTTCACATTATCTTTCACATTATCTTTCACATTATTTTCCACATTATCTTTCACATTATTTTCCACATTATCTTCCACATTATCTTCCACATTATCTTCCACATTATCTTCCACGTTATCTTCTACATTATTACCAGCACTATCATTTTGTATATATTTTTTTTTTTTAGTTTTCCTCTTTTTAATTTCCGCGTAACTATTATAAGGATGTCCTTCCTGTACCTTCACATTCATATTGTATTTTTATTTTATAATTTAAAATTTTTTTAATTATATACTATGAGAACAAATATTTGTATAAGTAAAAAAAAAAATAAAAAAGGATGGAAGGAAATAATATATATCAATCCAAATATCGACAACACAACAACAAAAAGAAGGAAAATAAATAAATAAAATAAAATAAAATAAATACACAAATATATTATATATATATATATATATGTACACTTATATTTTATATTAACAAATTATTAAATCACAATGGCCAAAAGAATAGCACGTAGAATTTTTTAAAGTAAAAAAATTATTTATGCTTTTAAATATTCAACATTTAAATAATATTTTTACCAGCTAAAATATATATACATATAAAATTATGGACATTTGTTTTTATTTTAATTGATTTTATAATTTTTTTTTTTTTTAATTTTTTATTTCCTTCATTGGAAAAGTACACAATTATTGTCGTTTATTTTGCATATATTAAGAATAAGAAAAAAAAAAAAAAAAAAAAAAAAATACACAAATGTATTATATATATATATATATATATATATATATATATATATATATAGGACAGACTTATAATTTTTGTTTTCTTTTAATTTAAGGTATAAAAAATTATTTTAGAAAAACAAAAAGAAAAGAAATTTTAATGTGGTTCTTTCTATGATGTATATATAATATATTTATAAAACTATAAAATTGATGTGATACTTTTTTATTTTTTTTTTGGAAATTTAAATAAAAATAAATTATATATTTAATTTAAATATATATATATATATATATATGTTACGCTTAAAAATTTTTTGTTGTTTATTTTTTATATATGTTAATAAAAAAGAAACATATCTCAATAAGATATATACTCATATAAATGTTATATTTAAAAAAGAAATATAAAATAAAATGAACTAAAATAAGGATATTACATTGTTTAAAAAAATTATATAAATGATTATAAAACTAAAAAAAAAAAATAATATATATATATATATATATATATATACATATATATGTTCATATTTCCACAAACATATTATTTTTGTATTTTTAAAATTCCTTTAAATAATTATTAACATATATATGTAAATGTATTTATCTCAGTTTTCATTTTCCTAATTTCTAAATATCTTGTTAATATTCTTCTTTTCTTTTTATGTCCATAAAAAGGTTTATATCAAGTGACCATAAAAAAGATAAGCAGAAGAAAGGCCTGTCATAATACTCAAAAATATATAAGGATTAAATGTCATTACAATTAGCATTAATAAATAATCTATGGTATAATGTAAAAATGATAAAAATCCATAATTCACGTTTTGACAAGGACTCATATTAACATAAGAACCGTCTCCCCCATCAGCAACTTTCTTTACACTATGATGAAGTCTTTTTTTTAATACTTTAATATATACTGAAAAAAAACCCAATATTATACACAAAATATTACAAAATATAAATTGATATCTATTCTTTACTTGAAATATGTCAAATAACATTTTTATATTTTCATTATTTGAAAAATACATAGGCAACATAACTCCGTCATCATTTTTTGAATGACAACAACTGCTGTTCACAAAATCGAAAGTGAAAGTCAGGCAAAATATTGCCAATGTATAATATTTTAAATAGGACTTATAAATGTTTTGCATTTTTTTTAAATGGATAGTTTGTATAATTTGGCTATTTGGATGATTGGCTATTTGGATGATTGGCTATTTGGATAATTGGCTATTTGGATAATATGTATATTTGAATAATTGGCTATTTGGATAATGCGTATATTTGAATAATTGGCTATTTGGATAATGTGTATATTTGAATAATTGGCTATTTGGATAATGTGTATATTTGGATAATTGGCTATTTGGATAATATGTATATTTGAATAATTGGCTATTTGGATAATGTGTATATTTGAATAATTGTCTATTTTTATTTTTTTTTTTTCAAGATGATATATTTAAAACGTTCACACAAGTTTATAAAGACTTTTATGTTTATATAAATGGTATGTGTAAAAAATTATAATGAATAAAAAAAAAAAAACTATAAATATAAATAAATACAAAAATATATATATATACATATATATATATATATATATATATATATATATATATATATATATATATATATATATATGTATATATTGTATTTTTTTAATCTAAAACTTCACTTTTTGGTATTAAACCATTTTCTCTTGCATTTCTAATTTTTTCATACAATTCTTTGCGTTGTTTCTAGAATAAAAAAAAAAAGATACAATGGAATGGGAAATGTTTTTTTTTTTTTTTTGTACATAATATATATAATAAGGTAATTATGAAAATATATATATATATATATATATATATATATATATATATATGCATATATAAATATTTGTAATAATATATATTTTCTGATATTTATCTTAATAAACGTATGATACATATATATTGCTCTTCCAATTTTATTTTTTTTAAAACCAAAAAGTATTTATTTTATTTCATTTTATATTTTTATAAAAAAAAATAAATACGCCAAATATATACACAGAAAAAAAAAAAAAAAAAAAAAAATTACATACACATATATATATATATATATATATAATATGCATACACATACAATAGGTATACAATACAAATAGTCATTTATTTATTATTTATAGTATGAAAATATTTATCTTGCATAATTTATAAATATCATTATATATTTTTTTTTTTTTGCCTTACTTCTTTTCTTATGTAATGCTTATACGAATAATGCACTGCATCATTCCACATATGAATGAAGGAATATCCTAAGAGATGGTAAAAGAAAGAAAATAAAGAGGATAATTATGATAATAAAAATTTTTATATTATCGCATAAACAAAATAAAAATAAAAATAAAAAAATATACATATATATATATATATATATATATATATATTTTTCATGTACATATTTTTGTGTGATGTCACAAATTCTGTTTTATATAATATAAAAAAGAAAGGACTAGTTATATTTAAACTTCTTTTAATCTCCAATGTATAAATTTTAATATTATATATATATATATATATATATATATATGTGTGTAAAAAATCAAGTACCTAAATATATTGTTAATCCCACAAGTGAATATGCTGTAGTGGTATGCAAAAAAGTATAGAACTTTTCCTTCTTTACATAAAAAGAATAATAATTCAATTTAAAAAAACGAAAAAATTCAAACTTAACTCCCATTTTGTTAATATTTATGTATATATATAATATGATATATATACATTTTTTTCTTATTTTTTTATAATTTTTTTC
>LT990243.1:967227-1019727 GCA_900257145.2 Plasmodium billcollinsi
TTTTTGATCACAAGGCACTCGTAATTTTAAAATAAAATTTTTATTAATCTCATTCATGTTATTTTTGTAATGTAAATATGCTCGTATCGCTTCAAAACGATGACTAAAAATTAAATACCCCACTTTAACTTCGTCATTACTATTATTATTATTATTATCATCATTTTTATTATCATTATTACCATGATTTCTATCAAGGTTGGTGTCATGTTCCTCCTGGTTAATAAAGTTTAAAGAATACCTCTTAAAATTAAAGTTAATAAAAAACTTGAGGATGTTCTTTTTCTTTATATATGACTGCAATAATTTTTCATTCTGTTGATAATCCTTTAAATAAACTTCAATAATTTTTTCATTTTGATCTATTATTTCTCTTTCCTTTTTGTAAAAATGTTTAGATTTATTTTTTTTCATAAAGGATTCATTTTGCTTTTTGATATGTTTTAAATGGTTCTCATCATTATAATGATTATCATTTTTATTTTTATTTTTTATGTGTTTTTGTTTATTTTTTGATATAATATTATTTTCATATAACTTTTGAGCTATTCTTTCTTTTTCTTCTAACTTCTTTTTTAAATTATGTTTCTCAAAATTAAAAGAAAGAAATTTTTTTTTATCTAAGTATCGTTTAAGACTTGTATTATTAACAGGTGTATTATTAATTATCTTTCCTTTTTTTTCTAAATATAAATTATATTTTTTTCTTAACTGTTCATTTAATAAAAATTCATATGCACTTTTTAACGTAGCAAAATTTTCTGCATATATTTTTTTTTCTTCTTTCTGTTGATAATGTACCTCTTTTTTATCAGGATGTAATATTAATGCTGCTTTTAAATATTTCTTTCTTATAATATTCTTTGCATTCTCGTTATTACAATCGTTTATATGTAACCCAAGAATTTTATAGATATCTTTCCCTCGAAGTTCTTTCGGTATAAATGATAAATCCATATTTAATTATATTTTTAAATTTTTCTTGCTCTTTCAGATATAAAAAAAAAAAGAAAACAAAGAATGGACGCCCGATAAAAATATATTAACATAAAAGGATGCATATATATATATATATATATATATATATATATATTAATTAAATATTTTAACTTGACCCGTCTCTATATTTTTAACATCAACATAATAATACAAACCAAGAAAAAATATTGAGGTTTATGTAAAGCAAAAAAAGAAGAAAATGTTATATTTTTATATATAATGTACTTATATACGTGTACAATGAATTATATTATCTTACAAAATAGTAAAATATATATATATACATATATATATATATATATATATATATATATATATATATATAGTGATAGAGAGATACACATACATATCATATATTTTTATATTATATATATATATATATATAATATTTTTCTTGTGATATATTTTTAAAGTAAAAAAAAAAAAAAAAAAAAATACAAAGAATAAACAAATAAATACATACATACATACATACATATATATATATATATATTATATGTGATATATAATATTTTCAGAATATTCTTTTTGAAGATACTAAATTATATTCATCCATTTTATAAACATATGTCAATTATATAATAATCATTTGACCTACATTTTTTTTTTTTTTTAACTTAATATTTTTATATATAATTATATGCCTTTTTTAAAAAAAAAAAAAAAAAAAAAAAAGGAAATTAATTAAATATAAATATTATCAAATAAAATATATAGATATTATATGCTTCAATGATTTTATTTATTTTATTTTTTTTTTTATAAAATAAAAAAAATAAAAGGGAAACGTAATGACAACAATATTATTGTTAGTATTGATATATATATTATTATATATGTATAATATATTATAAAATATTATATGTATACATAAAAAAAAAATAATAAATAATAAAATATTATATTATATATATATATATATATATATATATATATATATATATATATAATATCATTTTTAATATATAATGATTAAAAAAAAAAACTATAATTTTATAAGTATTTAAGGACTAGATAATTATAGCATTATTTATATCATAGTAATAAATAATATATATTATATATATATATTATTATATTTATTGTTCTTTTTTTTTTTTTTTTTCTTTGTTTTATTTTTTACAAATTAAAAACGAATTTGTTTGTTCCATGTGCATTTATATTATAAATAATAAAAACGATTTATTCATTTAGTATATAATTTATTTATTTGTTCCTTCAAGATGTTGTTTTTATAAAAGAGAAAAAAAAAAAAAAAAAAATAAAATAAATTAAATTAAAATGTATATTTAATAATTATACATATATATATATATATATATATATATATATATATATATATTTATTTATTTATTTATTTATTTATTTTTATTTTTATTTTTTTTGTTAAAAGAATGAACTGTTTTTCTTCTGAAGAAGTTTCAGTTGTACCAAATTCTTCCTTTGATTATAATAAGATTGATGAAGAAAGTATCCGCGGGGATCTTACAAGTGTAACAAAAGATTATGATTATAATAATGTTAATATAGATAGGATACTTAATTATTTAAATTATTATAAGAAGAATATTACGAATATAAATATATTATGTAATATTAAAGATATAACAATTAGTTTTATTAAAAGTATACAAGATGATATAAGAACATATATTGAAAATGATACTTGTAAGTGCTTGGATTTTTGTTTAAAAGGTTTTATTTTACAAAACTTTAATGTTATAGGAAGTTATAAATATAATATGTATTTAAATAATTATATGAATATAGATATAGGCATAGAATATAACAATTTAAATATTCAAGAAGTACAACATTGTAATTATCAGAACTTTTATATATATCATAATAGATATATTAATATTCTTAAATCTTTTTTTTATAAAAAGAATTTTGTTCAAAATATAAAAGAAGCCAACATTCCTTATAATCTTGATCTTTCGATAAGCGTAAGACCTTTTATTAATATGTACAAATCAATATTAGTAATTAATATTAGTAAACAAAAGAAATATATAGGATCTATACATTTGATTTTATATCCCTCAAATGAGATTAGCAATTCTTTATGCAAGATTTACAATGGGTTATGCACATCAAGATTGAAGAAAAATTCAAATGTGAAAAGCAATATAAATGATAATAATCATAGAAATGATAATAATCATAGAAATGATAATAATCATAGAAATGATAATAATCATAGAAATGATAATAATCATAGAAATGATAATTATCATAGTAATAATCATTATGATCATGATACGCGCTGTAATAATTATAATAAAGAGTCAAGAAATGAGATGAATGATAAAAATGATATTATCAAGTTTAAAGAGAAAGAAGGGGAAAATAGTTTGCATGATATAATTTTATTAAATTTTCTGAGTACCGAAATATTTATTATCCAATGTGATAATATTATTACGGAGTCCATAAAGAAATACAAGAATATTAGAAATGCTGTGAAGCTGTTAAAATTATGGTGTATAAATAAAAAGTTATTATATACACTTCCTACATATGAAAATAATAATTATATTAAATTAAAAAAAAAGGAAAAATATAAATTTAACAATTTTTTTTATTATAATAATATTAATTCTTTTGATTTAACCCTTTTGTGTAGTTATGTATGTTATACAAATAATTTACAAGATACAAATGCTCTAGATATTTTTCATAAGACCATTGATTTTATAAGTTCTATAGATATAAATGAATTTTTTTATTCATATGATAATGGTGTATTTAAAATAAATAATAAATATAATAAAAAAAATAAAAAAGAATTATATCCAAAAGTTAATAATGAAATGAATAATATGAATACATTCCTTATAAATTCAACGTATGATATATTTAAGAATAAGATATATGCATTTATCGAATTAATTGAAGAATCAAAAAAAGCTATTTATTATTTAAATAAGAAAAATTATTTTCATTTATTTATATCGAATAATGATTGTTTCCCTCTTAATTATGAAGAAGAATTATTTTTTCCTTTTCTTGGAAACAATTATATTTTGTATTATGACCTTATAATTGGGCATATAAAAAAAACATTAATAAGAGCATTGGGAGATCGAGTTGATGAGATCACATTTAGATTAGTATCATATGAATCTATGGAAGAAGATAATAAAAGGAATAAAAAAATGAGCACCTTAAAAAAAAAAGATATCGAACGAAACGATAGCAATGTTAATAATAATCAAAATAATGGTCTTGATAATAATAATTACGATATGTTAAACACGTTTCAGGATGTACTTATTAATAAAGATATGATAACAAACAAAATAAAACATGTAATTATAGAAAAGAAAATGTTTTTAGGGGTATCCTTTTTTATAAAAACAAATAATATTATTAGATATATGGATGTGTCTAAATATTTATACCAACCGGTAAAAACCTCAGCATTCAAAAAATTTTGGAATGATAAAGTTACCATTAGAAGATTTGAAAATAATACAATTTTTGAAGTATTATTATGGGATATACCAGGAGAACATAAACAGAAAGACCATGTGATAAATGGGCATGATATTGATGCGTGTAATGATTATAGTTGTAAGGATTTAAATAATCTGGAGGAGACCAAGAAATATGATAATAATGATAATAATGATAATGATGATAATAATAATAATGATGATAATAATAATAATAATGATGATAATAATAATAATAATAATGATAATAATAATAATAATAATAATAATAATGATAATAATAATTATTATTATAATAATTTATTGGGAAAAAAATTACCAAATGAATTATATGATAATAATGATGTGCTAGCCAAAATGGGGAAAAAAAAAAAAAAAAAAAAAAAAAAATGTCAACTCGTAAAAAATATACAATATGAGAAAAGAAATTATAATACATCTAATTTGCTATTTGAGAAATTATGTAGTGAATTATATCAAGATAAAAATAATTCAGTACATGTACAAATAATAAAATATATATTAAATAAAATGAAATTTAAGGAAGAAAAAGATTTAAAAGAAAGTCTTTATAAACAAATAAAAAAAAATATAGATAGACAAAAAAATGATTATTTTTTTTGTTATGAATATATAAAAGATAAAACCCCATATATATATTTTTCAAATCCATTATTTGTTAAAGATATATATTTTGATTATTATAAATCAATTTGGGAAGGTTATAATGAAATAAAGTCTATACTTTATAATATAAATGAACCATATTTTACAATATGTAATATAAATAGTAGTAATAATTTTTTAAAAATGACAGATCTAGGTTATAAAAAAAAAAAGGGTATACATATTATTGATATAATAATAGATATTAAATTTAATAATAATAATATATATAAAAATGGAATGCAATATTTTAAAAATTATGAAATTGTAAAAAATATAATAAAACATAAGCTAATAAATCAAAGTAATAAAAAATATTTAACCAATGTTAAAGAAAAAAATTTCTTTATTGATGTAACATATAAAAAATTTATATTTAGATTACATATTTTTACAAGTATAATTATTAAAAAATATTTAATACAAATTACCGATATGGATAATGTTAAGATTGAAACAGTTAATCATATAGATAAAATTAAAGAATATGTGTATAAACCTTTAATATCTTCGTTTATTTATAATTATATAATGAAATTCTCATCTTTTCATATTTCGTTAAAAATATGTAAACTCTGGTGTATTTCAAACGGCATATACTGTTATGAAGATTTTGTAGAAAACATTTTATTTTATATATATACACAAGAGTTTAAAAAGCATTGTAAGATGAATACTTTTTATAATCAAAGAGGGGTGCATATGAATAATGAGGGTTTAAGTGAGTTTCGCAAAAGATACCAATCATGGAATAGTGCAAATGTAATCGGTTCTGTAGAATATGAAGTGGATAATACAAAAATTAATGTTGATAATATTTGTAATCATATTTGTGGTAATATTTGTGATAATCTTATTTGGGATGATGATAACCAAAGTGAAGAGGACCCATCCCAGGAAGAGAAAAAGGATAGTAGTAATAATAAAAAAATCGAGAACGAAGACTCAAAGAAATATACTAATAGAAAAAATAAGGAAACCGAAAATGTGAAAACAAATTCATCTATTTTAAATTTAGAAAAAATAGAAAAAGACCAAGATAATTTTTTAGATAGTTTTTCGTTTTCATCAAAAAATATTTTAATCAAATTTTTAAGATTTATTATAAATTATGATTGGATTAATAATCCTTTAATTATGGAATATGATGAATATGATATAAGTGACGAATATAAAGCGAAATTGATTAATTCTTTTATAACAAGGAAAAAAAATAACAAGGAAAAAAACAAAAAATTTTGGATATGTTCAATATATGATCCACACTGTTTATTGATAACATTACCACAACAATCATTTGATATAATAATTAATGTAGCAAGAATTACCTTACAAAATATAAAGCGATTCCATCGTTACTATGACAGAGAAAGTTGGATCTCTTTATTTTTTATGACAAAGAAAAATTATGATATAATTTTACAATTTCATAAACCAAAGGATTCTATAAGCATGCTAAAAGAAGAAATGAAGAAAGCTTCTAATTTAGGAAAGAAAGAAGAATGTATCGAAAATAATAGTGATGATAATAATAATGATGATAACAATAGTGATGATAACAATAGTGATGATAACCAATCTGTAGATAACTCTGTTTTTAATATGGAAGATCAAGAATATAGTCTTGATTATATAAACAATATAAAAAAAAATAAAAATAGTGATATATCAGATATGGTACATACTTTAAAGGAATATGAATTATTACATGTATATAAAATACATTTACAAAATTTTATAAAAGATTTAGAAAATAAATTTTCATCAGACATTTTTATTTTATATAATCCATTGTGTTTTGATGACGTTCTGAATATAAATAAATTTAAAAATAAAATGAAAAATAAAATGAAAAATAATATAAACAAAAATATACACGTTTTTAATTCATGGTCACCCTATATTTTTATATCATTGAATCCACAGATAATAAAAAATTTAGATATATCACATAATGATAAAAATGAATCCATCAACAAGGAATATATAAAAGATATTTATAATACATCTTTATCATTGAATAATATTAATTTGTTAATATATTACATAAAAAATAATGTTAAAGATTTATTAAAGACAATTAAATTTAAAACAATATAAATATATTTGTAAGAAGAAGATTGTAAAGAAATATATATATCCATCTTTTATATAGTACTTTATGTTATAATATACATATGTATTATTATGTATATATATATTTATTTATTTATTTATTTATTTATTTTTTTTTTTTTTTTATTCACGTATGTTTTCATAATATGATAAAATTATAACATTATCATATTATTCTTTATATATATACAGAATTGTATATATTTCTTTTTAGTGATATATAACAAAAATGTGTTATTAAAAATATAAAATATAAAACATATGATTTATATAAAATATTAACAATATATATTATGTTTTATAACATGGAAGTAGTTTCTACTTGGAAAAAATAAAATAAAATAAAAATAAAATAAAATAAAAATAGTATACATATATATCTTTTTATTTAGAATTCACGAGATACGCATTTTTAATTTTTTTAAACAAATATATATATATATATATATATATATATATATATATATATATTTTAGAGATATTTAAAAAATAATAATAAGAGAATACCAAGATGTGTATAATATATTTCATATCACATTTTTGTATTCGGTCTATATATATATATATATATATATATATATTTTTTTTTTTTTTTTTATGTCATACATAAATAATTATTACATTAATGCAATGCATGTTTTTGATATGTGTAATACTCAACTTTGGTTTAACATATTATCACATAAAAATAATAAATGAAATAAATAAAACGATAAACACTTCATATATATAATATATACATATATAAAAGGAATATATAAATAATAAATAAAATATATTATATTTTATTACACTTAAAAATAAAAGGTTTCTTAAAACTATTTTTTATTTTATATTAATAATCAAAATACATGATAATAATATACTGTGTATTATTATATAAAATAAATAAGTTGATCATATATATATATATATATATATATATATATATATATCAATAAACGAAAATTTTGTGTCATAATAAATATATAATATATATAGAGTTATTATATGCATATAATACATAATTAAAATTTTTTTTTTTTTTTCTTTTTTTTTTTTTTTTTTTTTTTTTTTCCGGGTGGGGGGAAAGGTATTTTAAGTATCATGCATATATATTTTGTTATTTCCAAAAACCTTCAATTCATTTTAAAAAATAAAAATCTTCATATAACATATTAGTAAAGAATAAATACATAAATATATACCATATATATATATATATATATATATATTTATATATATATATAGAAACCTTCGCCATATATTTTTTCCCTTTTTTTTTTTTTTTTTTTTTTTTTTTTTTTTTTTTGTTTATTACTTATTGATGAGTCAAAAAAAGGAAACATAAAAAAAATGGAGCTGAATATGAGATTATATATACTCTTGAGCCATTTAGGTTTGGCTTTTATTTTAATGTATGCGTTTATGAAATATGATGAATTTTACTTAGCTGTAGTATATTTATCTACAGAAAAATTTCCAAGAACAGTAATGAACATATAAGAAAAGGAATATCATACGTATTTATATTAGGTGTACACACACACACATATATATATATATATATATATATAATTACATTATGTTATCCATATAATTTTTTTTTTTTTTTTTTTTTTTTTTTTTTTTTGAAGATAATTTATAATTTCTTTTTAATGGTGTTTATAGTATTATGTAAATTACTATTAAACGTTTTTATTGGGGAACTCAGATACTTAGAAGTCGAACAACTTATAGATAACGCTAGGGCTTTTATAATGGATACCATCTTATTTCTAGTGTTATCCAAACCTACAATAAATGGAAAAGAGGTTTCCTCCATAATTTTAATTAAATATTTATCTATCATTGTTATCCTTAAGGCATATCACTTGGTCTTATATTCTCGAGTTTCAAATGTAAAAAGAAAGAAATATTAATATACATATGTACATAAATATATATATATATATATATATATATATATATATATATATATGTATATTTTTATCTTTTTAGATATTTGAATTGGGCGTACCTAGAACACGAGTTCTAGTTAAACTGTTCATTTTTATGTGCCTACTTTCAATTGCGAACTTAACGTTGTTCACTTATTTTTATAAGAATTCCTTAAAAAATTCAACCATGTATTTATGGTTATTTTTTGAATGCTTAAGCATATTTGAGTCATGTCAAATATCCATATGTAAATTTTTTGTTAACGTAATTGATTTGAGATCTCCAAATGGATTGTCATCAAAAGCAACCATTTTGTTTTTCCTAGATATCTTACATGACATTATGAGTTTGATCATATTTTTAGTTTTCATACTGGTATTTGTTTTAAACAATTTCAGTAACTTGCCTTTACATATGACTGCAGATATTATACATGTCGTAAAAACACTCATTTCAAGGTTTAAATCTTTTCAAAAATATAGAGAACTCACCAAAAATATAGAAACAAAATTCGCAAATGCAACAGAAGAAGAATTAAAAGAAGCTGGTACTTGTATCATATGTAGAGATGATTTAAAAGAAGGTTCCAAAAAATTATCCTGCTCACACATTTTTCATGTAGACTGTTTAAAATCATGGTTTATACAACAACAAACATGTCCTATCTGTAGAACCGAAATAAAACCATACGCAAATAACGAACAAAATAAATCAGCGAATGATACAACACAAAAGGAAAATCAAGATGAAAAAATTGAACAACCTACCATACAGGAAATAATTACAAAACCTAACTTTCTTATAAATGATCAACCGATGTATTTAAATGACACAAATATTATGAGTACCTTAAATAGCAATCAGCAATACTATCCACCCATAAATAAAAATATTAGTACAAACGAGCAAATAAAAATATTGATGGATTTGGTAATAATATTACGACGCATATTAAATAAACCAAATATATAAATATATAAATATTTTGAAACATATAAAATATATGAAATGTGTGCAATTGCATATTTCTAATATATATATATATATGTGTTTGTGTGTACCTTTTTAATATATTATTATATATATTTGTACCTGTGTGTAAATTTTTTTTTTTTTTACCTGAACTGTTAATGTTAATGTATTATATATATATATATATATATATATATATATATATATATATATATATATATTGCATGAACTGTTCATGCGAATATTCAAATATATACATATATATATTTATTTTTTTTTTTTTTTCAGTGCAATTATTATCGGGAACTAAGTTTGGCTTGTCTAAAAGAAATTGATAAAATAAATCATAGTTCCATACCAGCAAATGTAATGTTAAGAAACATATATGGATCTATACATTATAATATATTAAATAATATGGAAGATGATGAGGTGCAAAAATATTTAAATAAGATTTCTCATATACCTCAAATTAAAGGTTTCAAAGAATATATAGAGAAAGTTTTAATTACAGACATGAAATATACAAAAAATATATGTTCATTATTATGATATCCTTTTTTTTTTACAAATAAATTAAAAAGAAATATATATGTATATATATATATATATATATATATATATATATATATATACATATTATTCCTTAATACATTTTATTCCTTATATTTATATTTATATTAATATTCATATTTTTGACTACCTTGTTTTCGTACATTTGTTATTATTTTTTTATTTTCTTATTTGTCTTAATTTTTTCCTTATCTTTATTATATTATATTCTACTATATTTATTTTATTTATTTATTTTTTTGTATACTTTATATAATATATATATATATATATATTTGATATATCTTTATTGAATGTTTAAGAATATTTACACTTTAAAAAAATAAAAAGATATTAAATTATTTATTTCAGCATTTAATAATATATATATATATATATATATATATATATATATATATAAATATATAAATATTTTTATAGAAAAAAATCCCTTCCCCAAAAATGTTGGCACCACTCTATATGTATATATTATATATATAATTATATAAATGTATTAAAATGCATTTTTTTTTTTTTTTATTTCATTTATTTATTAATTTTTTTTTTTTTAAATATTATTATTATTACCTATTATTTTGTAAACAAAAATAATAATCTAGATTAAATGTATTTAATTAATTATATATATATATATATATATATATATATATGAATAAAATTAATTTATAATGAATTTAAAGAAAGATGATATATGCATTTTGTTCCTCTTCATTCCCAGTTCATATATTTTAATAATTTATATATATATAAATACATAAATATCACATATAATATATTCCTAAATATATATATTATATATATATAATATATATATCTTTAGACATAAATACATTAATTGATATACATATAAAATATTTTAATATATCCAAAAATGAAAAAAGTACATATCATTTAATATAATATATATATATATATATATAATATAATGTTTACACATTCCCCTTCCCTTTTTATTTTATAAACATTAGTATAAAATAATTTATACAGAAATATTATATTTTATATGTAATATATATTATATCTCATAAAGAGATAAATAGAGTACTTCCGAACCTTTTTTTTTTCTTTAATAATGTGGAAAAAGAAAATATGATCACAATTTTTATATATGATCGTTTGTATACCAACTTTTTATTTACGTCTCCTTTTTATTCTTATATAAATAAGAACATACCCTGAAAAAATATATATATATATATATATATATATATATATATTATGTGTTTATTTATTTGATTATATATTTATTTCTTTTTTAATTTGTTACATTTTTATAATTAACTTTTTAAGTGCACAATTAATATTCGAAATTGGTAGCCGTTTTTTTTTTTTTTTTTTCCACATATAATAAGAATGTCGCAAATTATTATTTCCGCAAATAATGGGAAGGGTGAAAACAATTACAATAATAATAAGAATAATGAATGTAAATATAATAACAAAAGAAGGGTAGCAGATGAATGTTTAGAAGAATCTATTGAAAACGAATATAATAGAAATATAAAAAAAACGTATCCAAGTAAAAATCACTTAGATGAAAATACACTACCTGACTTTCTTATAAAATATTATGAATGGGAAGAATTACCATCATTTTATAATTTACCATATGGTTTAATTAACAAAAAAAATGAACATTTTTTTAAGAACAAAAAGGAATGTTTTAATGAATATATAAAAGAAAAAAACACTAGTCTTATTAATATTAAAAATAATGATAAAAAGGACCATACTCACATTAGGAACTGTGATAATTTTGATATAAATAAAGGAGAAAATGATATATGTGCAGAAGAAGAAAAACAAGAAGAAGATGTGTGTATAAAAAATAACTATGATGATTTTGTACTCTACCTTATTTATGATGATATTATAACATATTTTTTTAAAGTTAAGGAAAAAGAAACGAAAGTAAAAGGTACACCAAATAATCTGCAAAGGGAAAATAATGATGATGAAAATCATCATGATATGAAAAATGTGGAAGGAAATATAGCAAAATTGAGCTACACTGATCAACAGAAAATTTTTAAAATAAATTTTAAAAAAGAGGATACCATAACAAAACAGGAGTATCAAAATGGTGATTGTTGTGAGACTGCGCAAAATTGTAATCATTTCGAAAAGGGAAAAAGTTGTGCTAATGAGAATAAATGTTTAAGTAACAATAAATGTTCAGGTGAAAATAAATGTGTAGCTAAAAAGGAATGTATAGCTAAAAATGAATGTATAGCTAAAAATGAATGTACAGCTAAAAATGAATGTATAGCTAAAAATGAATGTACAGCTAAAAATGAATGTACAGCTAAAAATGAATGTGTAGCTAAAAAGGAATGTATAGCTAAAAATGAATGTATAGCTAAAAATGAATGTATAGCTAAAAATGAATGTATAGCTAAAAATGAATGTACAGCTAAAAATGAATGTACAGCTAAAAATGAATGTTCAGGTGAAGAAGGTCCTAATGAAATAAACTGGATGAACGATTTTATAAGTTTAACAAACATGCAGATTTTATCAAAAAATTGTAATAAATTTAAGGAATGGAATAATTTGGAGATTGTGATTCCTCATATAATAAATTACTGTTGTAGTGTTCGTTCTTGTATATGTAAGAACAGTTTTTTAACTATAACATACATATGTAAAAGTTTAAAGGAAGAGAAGGATATTTTATGCAAATTTTTTGTTTATATATTTCCATTTATTATAAAAAAATTGGATATAAAAAATAATTTTTTAAATAAATGTGTAACTAATGCAATTGAAGAATTTATGTTACATAGTAATAACATGAATGACTATGAGATGTTAAGATTAATATGTTCCTATTCGAATGATAAGAATTCTTGTATATCAAAAAAAATGTCTTATTTTGTTTATTTGTTTTTAAAAAACTTACCTCAAAAAGAATTAATCAATTTCCGTATAAGCGATTTTGCATCACCTTTCTTAGATTTTATAAATGCAAAATTAGAAGATACGAAAAAGTATATAAAACAAGCATTACAAATATTGTTAGAATATCACGATGAGGATAATATTATAGATAATTTCAAAGTAGGTCTTGAAAAACATGAACAAAAAAATAAAATGCACAATTTCTTTCTGGTCAGCAAACAAATAAGAAATATTTTAAAAGGTAACAATACAGACACTTTAAGGAAAAAATACGCAACTTTTCATGATTTCAAAAATACGAAAATAGTAAAAAATGTTAACAAAAACCCAAACCGTCTTCATTCATTTTTTAATATATCAAGGGGGTGAATGTTATGCATATGAATAAATGCACATGTATATATTATCTGTATGTATGTTGCATGTATATATTATATGTATATATGTTACATGTATGTTTTCTTTTTTTTTTTTTTTTTTTTGTCATCTATAAAATGAATACATTTTTGAGGTCTTTTTTAATATGCACATATATGTATATATATATATATATATATATATATATATATATATATATACATATTCATGTGAAAATTTTCATACAAATATATAGTGATAAATTCCATATTCTAATTATACAGTTCAACTTCTTTCTTCTTTCATTGTTATCTTTATTGTATTGTATAATTATGGAAATGAATAACTTATTTAATACTATTAATATAAATATATATATGGTATATATTTTGAATTCTTTTAAAAGAGCTAAATCTATTTTCGTTTTATGTATTTAAAAATGAAACCCTTCCTAAAAATTCAATAATATATATATATATATATATATATATATATATATATATATATGTATATATTCTTTTTTTTTCACGGTTTATACAATAACAATACATTTATTATATATATATATATTATACACATAATTATAAAAAAAAAAAAAATTATTATTGCATACTCTTTGATATAATATGGTTCCTTTGAAAATATGGAATTTGAAGGTTTTTAAAAAATTTCTGATATTTTATGAGGATTAAATAAATAGATATATTTATATATAATATATATTGATATATATATATGATAAATATATATTATACTTATTGATTTATATTTATAAATATTTATATGCATAATATATATATATATATATATATATTATATAATATTATATGTATATATGATATGCTTTTAATAGCTTGTATACAGATGTGCTCTTTCTTTTTCTTTTTCTCCTTTTTTTTTTTTTTCTTCATTTTAACAATTCAACTAAATAAAATATAAAATTGAAAAGTATATTATAATCACCAAACTAAAGTAATAATAAATGAATAAGATGTGGTAGGATATAAAAAAATAAAAAAAATATATTTCTCTTGAATAATGTATAAATTATATAATACATATAAAATATAATTATATTATATAATTTGTATATATATATATATATATATATATATATAATATTTTCAATTTTATTTATCATTATTTATGTATAATTTTTTATATTAATGCTTTATTATATATATATATATATATATATATATATGTTAAAATTTTATAATTAAAATATAAAAGTAGAAAGTAAAAAAAGCATAATAAAATATTCACATATTGATATATTAAAATATATTAATGTGATATATATATATATATATATATATATTTTTTTTTTTTTTTTTTTTTTTTTTTTTTTTTTTTTTTATTTATTTAATATTTTATCTATGCTATAAAATACCTTCCATATGATTATAATATAACACTTTAAAGGTTCAAATAATTAGTAGAGAAAAAAAAAAAAAAAAAAAAAAAACTAACGAAAAGAGAATGTCAATACAAGAAAACCAAAAAGTGTTACGTTCTTTAATACGATCAGTAGGAAGGATATCTCAATTTTTTGATGAATATGATATGTGGAAATGTTTCTTGTCAAATATTTATAGATATGAAAATGAGAAGTGTGATAAATATAATGATTTTATGAAATACTATTTAAATAACAATACACATTATTGTCCTATAACATCAAGTAATAAAAAATTAAGAGGAGAATTATTAAAATATATGAGAAGAAATATAAATGATGAACAAGTATATAATATAGGTTTTACAGCTATACGACATTTAGGAAGAATAAAAAATTTATTGACAAATATATCATCGAATAATAACAATATATGTATACAAAATAATGTAGAGAAAAATATTATGAAGATGGTTTATAATAAAAATATCTGGGCTTCTAAAGAAGAAGAATTTTTATTTAAAAATAATTTAACTATGATACATTTTAATAATAGTGATGAAAGAAGAAAGAATTCGATGGATCCTTGCAATGATGCTTTCTATGAGAATGAAAAAAATAAAAAAAATATAAAAAGTAAAAAATCGTATAGCTTAAAAAAAAAGTATACCATGAATAGACGATTACATAAACCTTCCTTTGAAGAAATATCTCATGTGAGTGACAACATAAACACTGTAGAAAAAAAAAACAATGATAATATTACAAACAGGGATAATATTACAAACAGTGATAATATTTCAAACAGTGATAATATTTCAAACAGTGATAATATTTCAAACAGTGATAATATTACAAAAAGTGATAATATTACAAACAGTGATAATATTTCAAACAGTGATAATATTACAAACCATATAAATTATAAGAATCAACATAATAAGGATGCACCTGTAAATAGTAATAATTTTATCAATAACGGCAAATCAATTTCAAACGTATTATTTAATAAAATCAATCATTTAAGCAGAAATAAAAATAATGCCTTAAAAAAAAGTATTAATAAAAACGAAATAAAAAAAGGTACTATACTAATATCACACCCGTTAACGTCAAGTCCTTTATGGAATAGAGCAGTTATTCTTATCACAAATAAAGAAAAAAATAATATAGTTTGTGGTCTTATATTAAACAAACATCCTTTGTATAATGATTATATGGAAATGTCAAATAATAGAGAAATAAATAAAATTTTAAATAAAATATATTTAAAAAAAAAAAAATTTATTCATGATATAATAGGAGATTATATATCCAATACTAAAGAAAGGAATAAAGTGAAAGAAAACATAAATGATGATTTAAAAAATGATAAAAACAATGTAAGAGGTATATATAATAATGTAGACGTAGATATATTAAATAATAACGGACAACTTAAAGACGAAAAAAAAGATGAAGAAGAACACAATATGAGAAATAAATGTGATACGTTAGAAAATAATAATATTATATATAATGAAAAAAATATAAATGATAATATACTTAATGAAAAGAATTTATCTATTAAAGATAATATATCAAAAATATGTGATGAGAACACACCTACTCATTTTATTGAACCAAAAAATATACAAGGAGAAATGAAATATCAAGAAAAAAATGAAATTTCTAATAATCATAATATAAAGAATTTTAACAATAATAAATTATTAAAAAGTAACAACAAAAAATATAATTACTTATTAGAAGAAAAGAAATATGAAATAGAAAAAAAAAAGGATTTAAAATATAATAATCAAACAAATAATTCAGATGATTTTCCAACATTAAAAGATTTACAAGAAATGTTTTTAAGAATACAATTTCGTAGTTCTACTAAACATCATATGAATAAAAAAGTAAAAAAAAAAAATAATTTTTTTATGATGATGGATGAACATTTATTAGATATCATCACTCATTATATTATCAAATTAAATAAGGTTCCTTTGTACTTACGATTCTTACCTTCATATAATATAGGTTCTATGACAGATATTAAAAATGAAATTAAAAAATTACAATTCCTAAATGAGTTCTATAAAATTTATTTCGAAAAATATAACAAATGGAAAGTGGTTATTATAAATAACCGTATACATATATTTGATAAGGACAAAAACAAAAATAAACTTAACACCTTAAACAATAGCTATACAGAAACAAAAAATAATCAAGAAGACAAAAAATTAACAGAAGAAGAAATAGAATTAATCCATAAAAAAATACAAAAATTTAAGGAAACTAATCAACTCAGTTACGATCCAAAAGAAAATAACAAAAAGAAAAAAAATAAAAAACATAAAAATTACAATAAAAGAAATACCCATTATGGAAAATATGCAAACGATACAACGATTAACAGTACAAATACGGGTATTTATGATAAGATAGATGAAAATGAAACGAACACACAAATGAAGCATCAGGAAAATTTTTATGATGCTGAACAGGAAGAAGACGAAGACGAGGATGAAAACGAAGACGAAGATGAGGACGAAGATGAGGATGAAGATGAGGACGAAGACGAGGACGACAATTATGATGATGAAGATGAAAATGAAGAAGATAGTTATGATGAAGACGAAGAAGAAGAGGATAATTATGATCATATAGATGAAACAAATAATAAATTGAAACATCAAAATGGTAAATATAACCATGATATAAAAGAAAATAATTATAACGCATCACAGAATCAAGAAATTATACATAATAATGACACAAATCCAAAAAATAATAAAGTATCTTCTATAAATAAAATGAACACAAATAAAATACATGCAAACTATTTATTAGGAAACCCCGTAAATTTGTTTTGGCTAGGGGGCCCTTTACCTGGATTAACCATTTTACATAATATGAAAAAATATTCGAAAAATGTCGTAGTGAATGATTTGATATATGAAGGGTATAATGAAGGTGTAAACGAAAGTGTAAACCAAAGTGTGAACGAAAGTATTAACACGAATAAAAAAATAAACATGTTAAATAATGTACATATGAACAACAGCTTAAATGTTTTAAATAACGTAAATATGAATGATAATATAAACATAATACGTAATAATAATGTTATGTTAAACGATAACCCAACAAACAATTTCACATGCTCAACTATGTCCAACATGAATGAAGAGCAGTACAATATCAAACATTGTAACATCATAAATAATAATAATATGAACGATGGTCATAATGACATGAACGATGGTCATAATGACATGAACGATGGTCATAATAACATGAACGATGGTCATAAAAAATTGATAAAAAGATTTATTGGAAAAGCTACATGGGATATGAACCAACTCATTGATGAATTGAATAATGATTATTGGATAGCAATAAATTGTGACGATAAAGAATTATTATCTAACATTATATTTAATGCATCTAATGACACAAATAGTAATAATATTAATAATAATTTTGATATTTCAACTTGTGGTCATGTGTCTTTTAATTCTTATAAAGGAGAATGTCTATGGGAAAAAATATTGGCATCTTTAAATAATGACTATGAACAGATATCAAAAATACCACAAACAGTTATAGATAACTTTTTAAAGGATTTTAAAAGTATAGAAAATGAATGAAAAGAAAAAATATATGTATATTATATAAATTGTTCTGGGGAAAAATACTATATTATATATATATATATTTCTTTTTTTTTTTTTTTTTATGAGATATTATTTTGTTCATATCACGCTTACATTTAACAAATGTAAAATGAATTTTTATTTTATTTATTATCATTTTATTTTATTTATTATCATTTTATTTTATTTATTATCATTTTATTTTATTTATTATCATTTTATTTTATTTATTATCATTTTATTTTATTATCATTTTATTTTATTTTTTTATTATTATTTCATTTTGTTTATTATCATTTTATTTTATTTATTATCATTTTATTTTTTTTTTTTTTATTATTATTTTATTTTATTTATTTCATTTCATTTTATTTTTTTATAATGATGTTGTATTTAAAAATAATATCATATGTGTATATATTCATTTCATTTTTGTTCACCTTTATATTATATCTTTTTTTGATTAAATATATTTCAGTTATCTATGAATCTTTTTTTTTTTATTTTTTTTTTTTTAAAGCATTATTCATAAAATTGTTTTATTTTAAAACGTATAAATTTGTAATTTTTAATATGTATATTAAAAACGATAAAAAGATAACAAATGTTATATGATAAATATTATCAATACTTTATTGGGGTATATTTTTCATTAATTTTTTCTTTTTTCCCTATAATACGAAAATATATATATATATATATACATATGTGTATATATATTTGCTTATATTAAAAAAATGAGACGTAAATTAAACATTCATTTTATAATTTGAATAAAAGCATAAACTGTCACCAAAAAAAAAAAAAAAAAAAAAAAGGAAAGAAAGAAAAAAAAATAGATAGATAGATAGATAAATAAATAAATAAATAAATAAATACATACATAATGTAGAATGTTTATTCGTCCTATTTAATTCGAGGACCGAAAATTCTTACCAAAAAAATAAAAAGCAAAATTATATATATATATATATATATATATATATATAATATATATAATATGGAACAATATTAGTAGTAAACTATTTATAATTATGTATTAATATACATTAGCAAATATCCTTTTTTTTGTTTTTAAAAACATCGATCAAATATGATATTATGGCCGGATTCATGATATTCCTTTTTAGAAACCCACATTTGTTGGAATGTTCCCAAACTAGCTAAAATCGACCCACCTAGCCAAGAAGAATATTTTTGTTCTACCAGAGAAGTCATATTTAAAATTTTGAATTTATTTGATTGTGTAAAACATTCTTTTTCTTTTAATGAGTTATGTAGCCTTTCAATAAGTCCAGGGAATAATGAAGAACCTCCTGTAATAACAATAGATTGTAAAAGTTCTTTTCTAATATCAACATCTGTTGATATAATACAATTTATAATTGACTGTGGTAAACCTTTAAAATTGTTTAGAGAAGGTATAGAATGAAATAAATGTTCAGCAATATCATATTTATATTTATGAATATTAATTTTATATCCATCCGGTAATTCAAAAAATTCTTCTTTCGTACATCCATCTTTTATATTATTCTCGTTAGATATGTGTATGTTATTTTCTTCCTTCAATTTTGTATTGATTTGTATACTATTTTTTTTTTCCTCACATTTCGAATCATCATTTATAATACGTGTTTTGCAAACGCTTTCTTTCATATATCGAATTACATCTAGAATACATTCTTTTTTATATGAATGATGTATATTATAAAATGGGTTCATAGTATTTTTTAAAGAATTATCTTGGTAGTTATTACTATTACCATGATAATTATTATCACCAATATTAATGTTGCTGTGATTATTATTGTGATTATTATTGTGATTATTATTGTGATTATTATTGTGAATATTATTGTGATTATTATTATTATTATTATTATTATTGTGAATGCTACCGTTCATATTATCGTTAAGGCATGTATGCATATTATCATAACCATTACAACACACAAAATAAGGAATAATATTTACATTTTCTTTTATTAATTGATCATATATTAATTTATCAAAATATTCTCCTCCTATATTATATTCCAATGAATTTTTCTGAAGAACATATCCTTCATATACTGGATTTATGTCCAAAGAATTATATCCTATATCTATAACTAAAGATGTAGATCTCCCTAAACTAAATGATGTTAGTTTTGCTTTCTTTGCAAAATATAATGCAGGGATATTATATTTTTCAAATAATATTTCTGTCATTTCTTCTCTTATTTTATGTTTATGCATATTAAATTCTGTTAATAATATTGGATGTTCCTCAAAATTTAAATTTAATCCACCCAATTTGATAGGATCCTTTATTATATCATCAGTACATTCAAAAACTTTAGGTATCTCTACACCTTCAATAGAATACTCTAATATTTTTTCAAAAACATCTGCATTTAATTTGATATCATCTTTATTATCATCTTTATAAAATAATGGTTTTATCTTTATATGCTCATTTCTATTATATAAATTTAAAGGATATTTTAATTCTTTATAATTTATATTTTTTAAAGATCCATCCATATAATTTTCGTATTTATCATTCATTTCTCTTTCTCCACATATACTATTCAAAAATATACGGGGCGTATCTTCTTGATTATGTCCTATTTTACAACTATAAAAACCTAAATCTACTACTAGGGATGATATATCTTCTCCTCCACATAAAAAATTTACATTTTCATCATTTTTTAATTTCATATTTTTTTTTTTTTTTCTTCCAAATTTAATGTGTTCGTTTCGTTATTAGCTATATATGTGTATCTCAAAAAAAAAAAAAAAAAAAAAAAATTAAAATAATAAAAAATTTAAATATAAATATATGGATATATTTGATATTATATATGTAATAATAAATATATATATATATATATATATAATATATATATATGTTATCCTTTATGATGATACATATTTTTCATTTTATAAGGCTTCCTAGATTTATTATTTATTTAATTTATATTTTCTATATATATATATATATAATATATAATATATTTAATATATTTATATATAATTCTTTAAAAACATATTACTTTTTTCAATTTTTTTTCTTACTATTATAATTTGTATACCCATGGGTCGGGAAGAGAAAAAAAAAGTAAAGAAAAAAAGTTAATCATCTATTATTAAATGTAATCATTTATAATACTATATATTTCTTATTTCTTTTAATTAGATTAATGATTATGCATATATGTAATAATAAATATATGTTAATTTATATATATATATATATATACTATAGTTTATTTTTATAGTAATCCCTTTTTATAGGGATAATTAGGTATAAAAAAAAAAAAAAAAAAAAAAAAATACATATATATACATATATATAATAATTATTAATAATAATATATTATTTTAGAATATTTTTTAAAAAGTGTTCTTTAAATAAGACTTTATAATAATCAGTATGTTTGAAAATTATTTTTTGAAAAATTTACATACAACATATTCATGAAGATAAAAAAATAGTAATAATAACAAAATGAGTAGTTAAATATAGATAAGAAAAAAGTAAGATAAAATAAAATATAAAAAGAAAGAAAGAAAGAAAGAAATAAGTATATTAAAAGTTCTAAAGATAATGAATTAAAAATAATAATTATATGTATACATATTAGATATATACCAAGTTGTATTATTAATTGGAATTATAAACTATTTTTTTTTTTTTTTTTTTTTTTATTGTATTCTAATTATTTTTATTAGGAGTTATATTAATTTATTATATATTGTTCGAATTAAATATAGAGAGGATGAAAAATATAATAAATTGTGTACTTGGATATAATATCAATTTTATAAGTTCATTATTTCAATTTTATATATTTTAGAAACATCTATATATTCATATATATTATTCATTTTAAAAATATTAAAATAAATAAATATATAAAACAGTCTTTTAAAAATTAATAAGGTTTATATAAAATATGGTTATATCCTATTTTGTATGATATTAAAATGATGGTTATCGTTAATTTTTCGTATTATTCTTTTTATAAAAATCAAATAATTAAAATTAAACGTATTCTATAAATATAAAGTACATTATTATAGTACACCATTCAATTATATTTTATTTAAAATGTTAAGACACAACAAAACGAATTGTTGTCTTCCCTACTCAAAAAAAAAAAATAAATAAATAAATAAATAATATATATATATATATATATATATATATATATATATATATATATATATATAATGGTGTACATTATATTCTCCCATTTTGGTAAGTCCTAAATATGTACAATATGGTCAATTCATATTTATTCCATAAATGTTAACGTTTATTATTTTTTTTTATTTATACATTTATAAAAATTATGAACAAATCAGGTAAAATCTTATCAAAATTTCATATTTTATTAAAAAAAAAAAAAATTTGTTCATAATTTTTTATATTTTTTTTCTATATAGCTATTTTGAAAAATATATATTAACTGTGAAAAATTGTGTATACCACTATCATATTTAAAAAAAAGTACATTATATATATGTTCATTAAAAATATCCTCCTAAAAGAGACATAACAAAAATTATAATATTTCCACATTTGAACAAATAAGGATGTATATTTTCTTTATTCTATATGTTAAATTCTCGCACATTATTACAATTTACAGAATGAAAAATAAATAAATAAATAAATAAATAGAATAATACATATATGTATATATATATATATACATATATATATAATAATATAATATATATTAAATTTCATATTATGGAAAAAATATGTTCAACTAGCCAAAAATAATTTATCACTATAATAATATTATATATATATAATTTTTTTTTTTTTTTTTCTTAATGTAATAAAATGTTTTAAACAAATATTTACCTTTACATTTAATTTCTGATATTTATTATAAAAATTAAAATAACACATATATATATATATATATATATATATTTGTAATGTCTTAAAACAACAACAAAAAAAATAAACCGACAATTTCATAATAATATACATGTCATATTTTTTTTTCAAAATAATAAGACGGAATAAAGATATTCTTATAGTAAATTTTACAGAACCATCTGTTGCTATAATAACATCAAAAATTTTGTAAAAAAAAAAAAAAAAAAAAAAAATTTTACATGCACATAAAAATGAAGAAAATGAGAATTTTCCATTGAAAAAGAGAAATATCATAACATAAAAAAAAATAAAATAATTAAAAAAAACAAAACCAAACAAATCAAAACAAAACAAAACAAAACCAAACAAATCAAAACAAAACAAAACAAAACAAAACAAAACCAAACAAATCAAAACAAAACAAAACAAAACCAAACAAATCAAAACAAAACAAAACAAAACCAAACAAATCAAAACAAAACAAAACAAAACAAAACAAAACAAAACCAAACAAATCAAAACAAAACAAAACAAAACAAAACCAAACAAATCAAAACAAAACAAAACAAAACAAAACCAAACAAATCAAAACAAAACAAAACAAAACCAAACAAATCAAAACAAAACAAAACCAAACAAATCAAAACAAAACAAATTCGTAAATATTTATTAACCATCAGCATAGGATTAATAAATGTATTAACATAAAAAATAGAGAATAAGAAAACGTTTGAAACGATAAAATCAAAAAGAAAAAAGGAGAGAAATATATAATTTCAAAAAGAAAAGAATGTGATATAAATAATATATCCTCTAATAGTTTTGTTA
Source organism: Plasmodium billcollinsi (assembly GCA_900257145.2). NCBI lineage: Eukaryota > Apicomplexa > Aconoidasida > Haemosporida > Plasmodiidae > Plasmodium > Plasmodium billcollinsi. The sequence continues at coordinate 991,954 of LT990243.1, forward strand.
AAAAACAGAATTCAATTTTATACATATCATCTTATCCATATATAATTACATAACATAATAAAATGAACTATGATCATAATAATAATTTAATGAGAAAAAAAATACAACTGAATAAAATTAAATCTCCAAAAGATTTTGTACATTTTCGGAAAGCGAAAACAGTAGAAGGAAATGTTAAAATAAAAAACCATGTACTTTTTAATGATACAAAAAAAAATGGAAAAGAGAAAATCAAACATTTATCTCGAACATATCAAACTATAGATGAGCATACTTTAAATGGAAGTAAAAAGAATAAAAAAAAAAAAATTCATTATAATAATTTAATAAATTATCCTAAAAAAGCAAATCTTCCTTTAGAAGTAAACACATATTCTGATGAAGATAATATTATATCTGAAAAATTAGAAAAAGAAACTGAAGAAAAAATAAAATACATAAAAGACAAGATCTTAAATAAATATAAAGATCTCTTTGAAACATACAATAATATTATAAATGTATTAATTAATAGTAATGAAGAAATAAAAGTTGAATTAAATAGAGAAACTATATATAACTTTTTAAAAATGTCGTATAAATATGCTGATTATAATTATTCTCTTGCATGTGCAATACTTTTATTGATAGATAGGTTAAACTACCCTGACATAGAATTAAATGAAAATGAAAAAGAGGGTTTAGAAAATATATTTAGATCTTATAGTTATCATACTATATTATCATATAAATATGCCTTTAAAGCATATCATCAAAACGACAAAGACACAAATAATAATAATGATCACACTAACAATTACAGCGACAACCATAACAACAATAATAATAATAACTGTATTACTTTGCAAGTAAAAAAAAATATATGTAAATCTATTCGCCATAAAATTAAGAATCAATTTCTTTTAAATTCTGAAGCTATCATAAATCTAATAAATTGTATTTTTTATACAATAAAAGATGAACGAAATAAATTCTTCTATACTTATTTAAATGCCAATCAATATAAAATAATATCAGATATGACTGAAACAGGAGTGAAATATAAATATGAACAACTAGCTGAACGAACCTTTAAAAGAGCATTAGATTTGGGGATGGTTTATTTCAAACCTACCGATATTAATTTTTTAAATTTGGCTAGTAGCTACATATATTTTTTATATTTCAATTTAGGATATGAGCAAAAAGCATTGAATATATGTATAGACGTATTTGACAAATCTTCAAATATATTAGACGAAATTGAAGATAAAGATCATGCACATAAATGTTTAGAAATTTTAAGTAAAATGAGGCATAACATAAAACGTTGGTCTAAAAAATTAAATAAAAATAGTATACTCTTTTTAACATTTTGAAGTATTACTACACATATGTGTGCATACATATATATAAATATATATATATATATTATTTTTCTGAGTATGGGAATATTTTCTTATTTTTTTCACTTTTGGGAATACTATAAATTTGTGTAATAAAATGTTTATATAGATATAAATGTTTTTGATATAAATATATATAATATTCATCTTTGAAAGAAATATAAATAACTTTTTTAAGATAATTTTTTTTCTTTTTTTTTTTTTTTTTGAAAACTCTTAAAAAATGTTTAGTCACTATACAATTCATGTATTTAATAATTATTTTAATTATATTATACTCCAGAAGTATATGATAACATATAACATAAAAATTTGTAGAAAACAAAAAAATAAAAAATGAAAAATGAAAAATAAAAAATAAAAAATGAAATATAAGGTATATTATAATATGATCATATATGATATAATATATGATGAATTAATTTTATAATAAATAATAAATTAAATCATTTAATGAATTAAAATAGGGTACAAATATACAGATAGCCATTATAAAAATATATATATATATTAAATATTATTAACAAGTCAGGTAAAAATAAATAATAAATAAACATAAATACATATGCACAAATATATGTGTTAGTCCGTTATTTTACACATATATATATATATATATATATATATATATATATATATATATATATATATTAAATATTATTAACAAGTCAGATAAAAATAAATAATAAATAAACATAAATACATATGCACAAATATATATGTTAGTCCGTTATTTTACACACACATATATATATATATTTATTTATTTATTTATTTCATTTATCACTTCCATTTTTATCTTCTTTTTCATCTTTTTTCGTTTTGTCCTCTTCCGTGAGATATTTATCTGGATTTACAAAATAAGGTATTTTTCCCTTAATCCAATCATTTATTATTACCTTCGCAACGGATGTAATATCTGGTTCTCCTCCTTTAAGAAGTTTCCCCATTTTTTTGGCTAATATTTCTAGGAATTCTTCTGAATTTTTAAATGTCAGATCTTCTGATAATTTATAAATTTTGAGTATATAGGATAAATTTACCATTTTAAAAATATCATCAATATAAAAATGTGGATTTGTAATTTTTTCAAGTCTCATGGTGCATCTTAAAATTTTTTCTGAATCTTCAATATCATATGGTACAATACCAGGGCAATCAATAAGATATATTTTATTTGTTAGTTTTATGAATTGCCAATATTTTGTTTGTCCTGGTATACATGCTGAAATACATACAACTTTTTTTTTTAAGGAATTAATAATAGCACTCTTTCCAACATTTGGATATCCTATTAATCCTATATGAATATGTTTTTTTTTTTGATTTTTAAAAAAATCTGTATATTGTCTGATAATATTAAATAAATCACTTTTTCCAAATGGTTTATTAATATTAGCATGATAAGCTATAGTTGGATAATCTTTGGATAGGATTTTTATCCATTTTTCTGCTACAGAAACAGGTATTAAATCAATTTTGTTTAATATTAGGATCATATGTTTATTTGGTCTATCTTTTTTTAATGTTTCTTCTAATTTTTTACATCTTGTACCTATAGGATCACGTGCATCTAATACTTGTAAAAGAATATCTGAACTATCAATAACTTTATATAATTCTGCCCATATCCTTTTTGATTGTCCTATTTTTAATAATTGATCTTTACTAAATTTTTTTTCTATTTCATTTCTTTTTTCAATTAACGAATTATCATTTTTCGTTTCATATGTAGATAATTTTTGTTCTGCACATTTTGCATATTCTTCTAAAGTACCAACATTAAGTTTAGGTTTTTTTCTTTTCTTTTTTTTACTATATATATCATGATATTTTTCAATACGAAGAAAATTTTCGTTTTTATATTTTTTTGTAACTGCATTTTTTTCATCTTTTAATAATTCTACAGGAATTTTAGATCGTTTTATTACAATACTAAAAGGATCATGTGTTGTTTCTTCTAATTTATTTCTAAATATTTCTAATTTATTTTGGCTTATAGTTCTTGTATTATTAAACCATTTAATACTTGGCTCGATTCTTCTCACTTCATTTATTTTCTGATTCATTTTTTTTAAATTTGCTTTCGTACGATACATTTTTAATCTTTTTAACTTTTCTGCTTCTTTTTTTTCTTGACCATCACCTTTATTTATTAAGCGCCCATTTTCCTTAACATTATTAACGCGGTTCTTGGCCACGCTTAGGTTTTTTATTTTCAAGCTCCCCTTCTTAATCATTTTTTTTTTTTTAACATATAAATATGTATGATGAAAAAACAAACAGCGTATATAATATGAATACAACTTATCAAAAAGAAAAATAAATCAATAAATAATTAAGTATATCTATATATATATATATATATATATTAAATTTAAATTGGAAATATTTTTGTAAAAATACATGAAATATGTATAATAATAAAAAACATTTATGCATTATTCAAATAAAGCTTCATTACATCATTTTATAAAATATTAATTATTATTTTTATTTCTTTTCTATATAATAACTTCAAAGTAAAATTTTTTACCATCACATTTAAAAATATATTTATATTACAATATATTTGTGAGTATACTTAAAATATTTATTATTTTTTATTAATTTTATTATTATTTTTTTTTTTCTTAGGAAAAAATTTAACGCTATTATAATTATTACATATATATTATATATATATATATATATATATATATAATATAATTATAATATATATATTATATTATATTAATATATTATTATATAATAACATATAAAAAACAATATACAGATATATTATATATATATATATATATATATATATATATATTTTATCTATAATATATAAAAAATTATATAACTATAAAAATCATATCTTTGTAAAAGAATATTTTTTTTTTTTTTTTTATCTGTTCTTATTTTACAATTCTCTGTATATGGATAAAAGAAAAAAATTATTAGAGCTTATTATAAAGAATTAAGAAAAAAAATAATAATTATTATAATAATAATTATTATAATAATAATAATTATAATAATAATAATAATTATAATAATAATAATTATTATTATTATCATTAAGGTTATAAGACAAATATATTTTTATTTTTTCTGAATACCATATTATTTATGTATATTATATCCTGTTCTTAATATATATATTCATTTTTTTTTTTGTGTCCATATAAAAATAAATAATAAAAAAAAAAAAAAAAAAAAAAATGCACTTTTAAAGCACATAACATAGATCATTTCCTTCTTTTGTTTCTTATTTATGTAAATGATAAATTAAATATATACATATATATATTATATATATATATATAATAAAAAAATAAAATGTTTCTATTCCTTCCAATTGATGTTGGTTAAAAAGTATAAATTTTTTATTTTTGCGTGTACATAATAATGAATCTTCAATACTAATAAATATTATAAGTACATCATAAAATAATAAAAAAAAAAAAAAAATTTTTTCATATTCTATTAATATGTATACTTATTTATTTTACTTCTTTTAAAATAATTCTGCAAAATTAATTTGCATGACCCATGAAAATTTATTTTATATATTCAAATTATATTTAAATAAATGTTATTCTCTATATGAATATATATCATCCTTCTTTACATTTGTGTGTATACATTTTTTTTATTCTCTTATAAAAACAGCAGAAAATATAATATATATATATATATATATATATATATATATATATATACATGTAATTAGTAATATATTTCTTTTTTTTTTGTTTAAGTATATTAACAAACTATAAGATCAAATTTAGTGTCTATAAAAATATATTCTTATTTTATAATGGAATTATCTATCACTATGTAACATAGTTATGTAATGTTTATGTGGGTTAAATAATATATATATATATATATATATATATATATATATTTATATTTATATTTATATTTATATTTATATTTATATTTATATTTATATTTATGTGAATGTATTTCCATCCACATTAATTTCTATTATAAATAAACACATATTACTTTTTTTATTATTTGCATTTGTAGTAAATACAAACATATATATAATATATAATTAAACCATATTGTACTGTTTATATCCTTTTTGAATAATATGGATATAAAATAAAAATAAAACAAAAAGAGAAGAAACAATAATTTTTGAATTAATATAAAAATTATATATATTTATAAACATAACAACGTATATGTGCTAACAATATAAATATAAATATATATATATATAAAATTATATTTTTGTTCTTTTATGTAATTTTTCACCTTGTTACGTGCTTCATATTCTTATCTTCCCATGATATGTTGTAATTATTCTTTAAAATGTTGCTACATCATTTTTTTATAAATGCTTATACTTAATACTGTTGTATTTGATGTTGATATATTTACATAAGGAGTTATATGTACGTATATTTTTTAAATTAAAGAGATAATTAAATGTTAAAAAAAGATAAAAGGGGACACCAATAATATGTCTATATATATATATATACCAACTCGCATATTATGACACTTGCATATTTTTTTTTTAACATTTTGCAAGTACAAGAAAATACTATATCTATACAATAGGGGAACAAGAAAAAGAAAAAGAAAAAGAAAAAAAAAAAAAAAAAGTATCTATGTTCTACAATTTTTATAAACATTTATTATTAAGAGTTATTTATTGTAATATGCATAGAAGACAAAGCAAAAAAATAATAAGAAAGCAACATAGATGAATAACACCCAAAAAAACATGCTCATAAATTTTTATCCACAAACGGTTCAAATGCGATATATAATTTCAATTTTCTTTTAAAAAGAAAATTCTATAATCCAAAAAAAAAAATAAAATAAAAAATATACACCTATATTACATACATATTATAACACATTAAGAAAAATTATATAAAATAACATAAATATTTCAAAATATATAAACCCTACCATTTCCTTTATATTATAATATTCACAACTTATATTTACTATTAATAAAAAAAGAAAAGAAAAAAAAGAATTATTAACAAATAACTAACTCTTAGATATATTTCGTTTAAGTTAGCTATTATTACATATATATAAACACATACATTTTTTTTTTTTTTTTTTTTTTTTTTTTTTTTTTTTTCTTTTTTGTCCTGCACAAGTCATGTAGAATTGCAAAATTAAAATTTCACTACCTATGAATTTTTTTTTTTTATTTTTGTTCAGAAAATGAATAAATCCTATAATAATTTCAAAACAATAACTATTAAAAAGATATATGATCACAACAAAAATAAATGCAATTATACTTTTAATAGATATTTAATGCCTTTGAACAAATTAAAGTTCACTTATTATAAAATATATCAAAAAAAAACAATTAAGAATATTAAACAAACTAACAAAAACAAAAAGTGTAAGAAAATTCATAAGTATGATGAAAAAAATAATAAAAGTCAAATAAAGACCAAACGTATAATGAAAAAGATACATATTAAGAAACTAAAAATGGGGCAAATAAAAGAAAATACAATAAAAGCAATAAATAACCAACCGAACAACAAGCCCATATTAAATATTTGTACAAACGTGCCTGTGGTAACTCACGGAATTCTAAAAAACAAAAGTGAAGGAAAAATGAAAAAAGAGAATGATCATATGAAAAAAAAAGTTCGCATAAACATTTATAGTAGTGAAAATTACCCAGATAAATACTTTATAAAAAATTGGGTTCACAATGAAAAGTTGATTGTTGAGAATGAGGGAAAAACTTTGAAAGGTTATTTAACTAATCTTTGTAGAAGTAATAATTTTAAAAAGCATAAAAATGGTGACGAAAATGATATATATAACGATGAAATATTTTATATACATAATAATAATAATAATAATAATAATAATGACACGTATTATAATAATAATAATAATAATAATAACACGTATTATAATAATTATATAATGAATATGTATGAAGAATCATATTACAATTACGATTCGTCTTATAGTGCACTTGATGTATATATGGAAGAATACAGAGACACTCTCGAAAATTCATCCAATATTGACGACATATCTGATTTACAACCCATTCATTTAGCTAGCAAAGAAGGAAACATTGAATTAATAAAAAACTTTTTAAAAGAAGGCATATATATAAACAGTAAAACTAAAATAAGAGAATTTACGCCATTGCATTTATCCGCATCAAAAGGTGATATGGAATCAGTAAAATTTTTGATCGAAAATAATGCTGATATAAATGCATTATCAAGTGATAATGAAACACCACTTTGGTGTGCTTCTTTATCTAACCATTTTGACGTATGTAAATATTTTATAGAAAAAGGAGCATTATTAAATTTAAATGTAGAAAAAAGATATGACTCTCCATTACATGCTGCTTCTATGATGGGTAATTATGAAATAACTAAATTATTAATTGAACACGGTGCTGATATAACTTGTCTAGATTTGAATATGTTAGAACCAGTACATTATGCTTCTTTCGAAGGACATAAAGGTATTGTTAAATATTTAATTTTCAAACAAATTGAACAGTCATTGAAAAAAAAGATGAATGATATTGTATATATTATGAAGAAATATAATGTGTATACTCCCAATTTAGAAAAGCATTATTATTTGAAATATAAATCTATTTTAAAAAAGAGAATTACAAGTAAAATATTATGTTGTGCTATAACATCAGGAAATTATAAAATCGTTAATATCATTTTAAAGAAAGGAGCAGACCCCAATTATTTTGATGTGCGTTTACAATTATTTCCAATACACGCAGCATCCATAACTGGTAATATTAAAATATTTAAAAGTTTAGTAAAAAAAGGAGCAAACATATTTATGAAAACGATTTGTAACAACTTACCAATTGACTTAACTGAAGATAAGGAAATAAAAAACTTCATATTAAAATGTTCAAGAAAAATTAATTTAAGAAATGCTTGGATTATTCGTTTAAAAAAGAAAAATAGCATAATAGCTCGTTTGCCTTATGATACATTTTATTATCTGTGCACCTTTTTTTAAAGGTAGTTGTACGTAGGGGTGTAAAAAAAAAGGTTAAAAATGGGGTTACGTTATAGGGAGTAGACAAACAAATAAAAATAAATAAATAAATAAATATAAATATATATATATAAATATATATATATATATATATATATATATATATATATATATGTGTGTGTGTTCATTTTTTTTTCTCTCTTTTGGATGGCACAGAATTGGTAAAAAGAAGAAAAAATTCTGAACAAACAATGAAATGTACAAGAAAATACCTGAATAATGCATGTATTATTTATATAGCTATATAAGCAAATTACTCATATAGTTTAATATAATAATAATAATAATATATATATATATATATATATATATATATATATATATATATATTTATATTTATTTATTTATTTAATATTATAAATTTTTAATTTATTCATTTGGCAATATATATCATTTAATTTGTGTTTGTGTTTGTGCTTTTTTTTTTTTTTTTTTTTTTTTTCTTTATCTCATTTTAATTTGTATTTTATAATGTGCTTTATAAAAAAAAGTACATTTTAAATATATATGAGAATTTTTTTTTAATTATATGAATTTATATATTATCTTAATAATTTGTTGATTTCATCTACATATTTGTTGCTTTTTTTTTTTTTTTTTATTTGGAAAATATAAATATAGAAGAGGAAAAAATAAAAATAAAATAATATAAAATAAAAGAAAAGAAAAGAAAAGAAAAGAAAATAAAAGACGAAAGCAAGGAAGGAGGGAGCAAAACTTATACAACTTAAATATTTTTATAAATAATTAAAATATTTTAAAAAGGTTTGTTTAATTTGTTAGATGATAAGAACAGCAAAAAAAAAAAAAAAAAATAATCAATATTATTGCTTATATTTGTATTGTTCTTTTTTTAAATATATGGTAACTTCGATGTCTTGTTTATATAGTATGATGACTATGTATGGATAATACATATATATATATATATATATATATATAATATACATATTTATGTGAATAATAACAAGTTTATATATGTATAATACCATACTAATATTTAAAAAAAAAAAAAAAAAAAGGAAATATAATTATAGGTTTATACATATCCATATCTACATAATATATTGTACTTTCCAAAAAGATATTTTATCGTTAATAACAAAAAAATATATTGTAATATTCATAAGGGATATAAATTTTGTAAACAATATGAATATAAAATGAGGAAACTCAATATAAATAAATAAAAGAAAATATTCAATTTATTTTTTTGTATAATTTAAAAAAATTATTAAATATAAATATTATGTAAAAATATACATTAAAAAAGGAAAATTTAGTATATATCCTATATTCTATTTTTTTTTTTTTAAATATTAAGAAAAAAAAAAAAAAGAAAAAAACTAAAGCAGGAATAAATGAGAAAATATAAAAATTACCAATCTTTTTCTTAAACCCTTTATTTTTTTTATTTCAAAAAATAAGCATGTTGAAGATAAAATAATTATTTAATAATATAATGATATATTATAATATTTAACCGAATTGAATATGTAAATATATATATATATATATATTTATATGTATGTATGTATATATATCCATCTTTAATTTAACAAAGTAGTTCTTTTTATATACCATATTATATATATTTTTTTAATAAATGTCAGAAGTGTATAGCATAGAACCAAAAACATATGGTAAGGTAATAATTTATACAAGTTTAGGAGAACTAGAGATTCATTTATTTAGTAATGAATGTCCAATAGCATGTAAAAATTTTATTCAACATTGTTTAAATAATTATTATAACAAGAATGAATTTTTTAGAGTAATTCCTAGATTTTTAATACAAACGGGGGACCACACAAATACAGGATTGCGTAATGTTGAAATATAAGAAAAGGATAGGATACATAAATATGTTAAATATGTATATCTGTTAATATATATATATATATATATATATATATGTATATATTTATGTTTATATGTTCATACATATTTCGTTTATCTTCTTTTAGATAATGAATATGCCTTTAGTAATCCTTTCAAGAATGAACACAACAGTAGATTAAAATTTTTATACACAGGATGTTTATCTTTTGCGAACTTAAATATCGACAAACCTTCGAATGGAAGTCAATTTTTTATTACATTAGATAAAGCAGAATATTTAAATAATAAGAGCACCTTATTTGGAAAAGTAGCAAAACATAGTATTTATAATTTATTAAAATTTAATAATATAAAAACGAATAAACATGATAAACCAATTGAAGATATTCCATATATTGAATATGTGAAAATTATTGAAAATCCATTTCATCATTTAGTACCAAATATTAATTATGATTATAATACAAAGAATGAAAATTTAAAAGATAAAAATGAATATTTAAATAAAACCAAAAAAAAAAAAGAAGGAAACCTTTTATCCTTTGATTGGGATGAGGACCTAATTGATGATTCGGAAACATTCTTCAGAGGAGATAAGGATCAAACTATTAAACAAAAAGATGTGTCATCATATGGTAAATCTGGACACCTGCAAGATACTAAAGAGGAAGATACTAAAGAGGAAGATAATAAAGGAGAAGATATTAAAGGAGAAGATAATAAAGGAGAAGATAATAAAGGAGAAGATACTAAAGAGGAAGATAATAAAGGAGAAGATAATAAAGGAGAAGATATTAAAAGGGATGAGAAAAATAATAGAACACTTGAAGACAAAATAAAGACACTAAAAAAGAGAATGAGTGATATAGAAAAGTCAAATAGGAAAAAAAATAAAACATCATCATCCATAAAGGATATAATTAATATGGTAATATAAAAAAGAATCAATTTTATTGAGAAGGAATAAATATATTCATTTCGTTTAAACTTCACGAGATATATTTATGTATATTTTTTTTATAGGATGAAGAGTATATAAAGAATATGAAAAAGTATAAGAAGATGTCTAAAAAGGAGAGGGAAAATTTGGTAACTACTGAATATAAACATATTGTAGAAATAAAAAAAAGAAAAGTTTTTTTTTTTTTTATAAATATTATGTAAATTATGATATATATATATATATATATGTGCATATTTTAATTTTTAGTCTTTGAAAAAACTGCAAGACTTTGATAATCGTTTGAAGGACCTGTTCTCAAAAGGTGATTAAAATGAACATAATTTTAACACAAATATGACATAAAAAGAGAACACATATAAATATAAATATATATATATATATATATATATTTTATAGAAAGCAATGAAGAATCTACAAAGCATAACTGGTTGAATAAAAGTGGATTAAAATTTTATATTGACTCTTCTAATGTAATTACTTTTACATGCAAAAAAAAAAAAATATATATATATATATATATATATATATTAACAAATGTGACAAAGAAAACATTTTCTTTTCTTTATTTATTTTATTATTATTATTATTTTTTTTTTTTGATCCTTTTATAGGCTTATGAGTATGAGGATGTTAAGAAAAACGTAAGATATAAAAATTATGTTTACTTATATATATATGTAATATACTAACTGTGTGTGTTTCCACATATTATGAATAAATCTTTTTTTAGATGGTAGATACTATGGAGCGCGAAAAAAAAAATAGTTATCATTCCAAATATAAAACAGAGGTACAAAAAGATTAATATATATATATATATATATATTAATGTTGGTATTATATGTTTAATATTATCATGTGCATGTAAATTTTGTTGTTAAATTAGGATATTTCTAAAAAGAAAAAAATTTCACATTTTTATTTGCACTTGAAAAATGAAGTCATATTTAAACATATATATAATATATATATATATATATATATATATATGTGTATGTATATATTTTTTTTTAACGTAGAAGTATTTAAAACAAAAGAATGAATTTAAATAATATTCATGACGATCAATAGGAAATAATAATAAGGAATTAAAAAAAAGGAAAAATGTATAATAATAATAATAGACAATATGTATAACGAATTTCATCAACATATATATATATATATATATATATATATATATATATATATATGATATGTTTATTTCTTTTATTTTATTATTCTATTTATTTGTATATATTTAAAAATATTTATTTTTAATTGTTCTACTTTTTTTTTTTTTTTTTTTTTTTTTTGTTTTATTTTTTGAAAAATCATATATATATATATATATTTAATTTTACATAAAAAAATTTTAAAAAGACAATTAAAAAAAAAAAAATTTATATATATTTTTTCTTATAAGATTATATTTAAAAAAAAAAAAAAAAATAATAAAATTATATTTTATTGTGTGCAATTAAAATTTGTTTGGTACACCACAGAATTGTTCTACAAAAAAAAAAAAAAATAATAAAATAAATAATATAATAAATAAAAAATAAAAAAATAACATAAAATATAATATAATATAATAAAAAAATGTATTAAAAAAAATGTGCTATAAAATGTGACCGCAATTTTTTTTTTTTTTTTTTTTTTTTTATTTAAGAAATTATGCATTTATAATAACTGTGAAATGACAACATTACATTGATTTATTAATTTAATTTTTTTTTTTTTATATATATAATTATTTATATATTTATATATATATATATATATATATTATAATTCATGATCATATTGAAAGAAAAAGAACTAGAATGGAAAGTTACAACATTGAAGATGTTGTTATGATATATGGTCATAAAGCAATAATAGAAAGTATTCAAAATGCTGAAAATGTAAAATCTGAAATACAACCAAATAAAATATATATAGGAAAATATGTAAATAAAAAAGGTTATTCTGATGGTACTTATGGAAAAAAAAAAATATATACACCTCGAAATGACGAACTGGTTATAATTTGTTCTCATAGTTCTATTAAACCATATACTGGTAAATATTATAAACAAAAAGAATAAAATATCTATTACATAGATAAACACATATATATATGTGTGTATGTGTGTGTGCATATATTTATATTATTTTAGAGGAAGAAAGCGCATGTATTATGATTCAGAAAATGTTCAGAGGATATCAAGGAAGAAAAAGTTTTCATTCTTTTGTTTGTTGCACCGTGTGGAGAAAATTCGATCACATACACGAATATATAACCCTTAATAATCATGAGTATAAACATAAGAAAAACGAAAAATAAAAAATAAAAAAAAAATAAAATATATATATATATATATATATAAATGTATGTGTATATATATATATATATATTTATTTACTTAACACATTTTAAAAATATTATTGATTATTTTTATTTCAGTGAAATTTATAAACCCTTAATCAAAACAATAAAAAGAGATATCAAAAAAGGTATAATTCAATTCCCATCAAAATGTTTCTCTAGCAATTCTAATCAATTTTCTAAAGTTTCTACAACATCTTATGAGGTAATTTTATTCACTTAATAAAAAGAAAATATATATTTATATGTTATAAACTTTCTATTGTAACGTTATATATATGATTACTATGTTATATATATATATATATATATATATATATATATATATATATATGTATGTATTTATCGATTTGATTATTTATTTTTTTTTTTTTTTTGAAGTCTTCTTCTTATAATGAAAACATTCCAAGATTAAAAGACAAAATAGATCGCACTTTCGCTACAGAAATGTTTCATTTTTTCTTAACATCCAAAGAAGTAAAAAAAAAAAAAAAAAAGAAAACATATATAAACATGTAAAATATATATATTTATTTATATGCATATGCTTTCCCCTTTAGATAATATTGCCATACAACTTGGTTCACAAAGTTTTGATCAAAACAAAAAAAATGCTCGAGGAAAATGTAAAAAGCTCCGTTATTAATCTGGACATGTCGAAAAAGTCTAAAGACACTAAATTAATTGTAAACATAAAAAAATGAAAATTAAATAAATAAATAAATAAATAAATATATATATATATATATATATGTATGTATGTACGTATGTGTGTGTGCTTTTTTTTTTTTTTTTTCAATATACTTTTTCATTTTCTTCATGAAGATATTAGGAGATGTTCATGGGCAACTTCATGATGTTCTATGGCTGTTCAATAGATTTGGAATACCATCATCCACAAATATGTTAGAAAATAAATAAATAAATAAATAAAATAATATGGAAATATTCATACGCACATTAACGTGTTCACAAATATATACATATAAATATATATATATATATATATATATATATGTAACCACCACCCCTTTTTTACAGATATATTTTTAATGGGGATATAGCTGATAGAGGAGAAAATGCAACGGAAATATTTATTTTGTTATTTATTTTTAAATTAAGCAGTAACGATAGTGTTATAATTAATAGGGGAAATCACGAATGTTCTTATATGAACGAGGTTTACGGATTTTACAACGAAGGTACATAAAAATATATGCATATATCATATATATATATATATATATATATATATATATATATATACATATATTTTATATATATCCCTTTATAGTTCTTTCAAAATATGATAACACAATTTTTGATCTCTTTCAAAATATATTTGAGCTACTAGGACTAGCCGTTAATATACAAAGTAAGATAGCTAGCCAAAAAAAAAAAAAAAAAAAAAAAAAAAAAAAAAAATATATATATACATATATATATATATATATATATATTTCATTTAAGATAAATAAATTGTTTAATTTCTCATTGTCCAAAAAATACATATTCACTAGTATTCTTGCCTTTTTATTCTTTATTTTTTATTTTTGGTATAGATCAAATATTTGTTGTGCACGGAGGTCTATCTAGATATCAAGATATAACACTGAAAGAAATCGACGAACTTGATAGAAAGAAACAGGAAATTCTTCATCCCGAACAATATGAAGATATAGTAATTTTTGATTTGTTATGGTCAGATCCTCAAAAAAAAGATGGAATAGGAGGAAATGCACGAGGGAATAATTGTATTACTTTCGGGCCTGATGTAACAGAAATGTTTTTAAAAAATAATAATTTAGATATTTTGATAAGATCTCACCAAGTACCTAAAACTTTAAAAGGTATTGAAAGCCATCATGAAGGGAAATGTATAACTCTTTTTTCTGCTTCAAATTATTGTAACAAAATTAAAAATCTAGGAGCTGCTATTATATTTAATCAAGATCTTACTTTTGAAGTGCAAGAATATATGTCTCCTTCCCTTGAAGTTATAAGAGAAACGTTTGAAGAAAATCAAAAATTAAGAGAAAAAGTTCTACACTGTTCAAAAATAGTGGAGCTGGAAAAAAATGTAAGCACATAAATAAATAAATAAATAAATAAATAAATATATATATATATATATATATATATATTGCGTATGTGTATTTTTTTTTTTATTTTGTAGCAACAAAAGAACAATAACAAGTTGTCTACAGAAGGGCTTATGAATGATATCATAAATTGTTTAAGTACCATAATATGTAACGAAAAAAATTCTTTATGGAACAATTTATACAAACAAGATAAAGACAAAAAAGGAGTAGTGCACATAAACATATGGAAGTAATAAAATAAAAATTGTACATACATACATATATATATATATATATATGTAAAATATTACGTTTTATTTGTAAAGATTACTTATTTTATGCTTATATAATTTTATAATTGAATAAGCTCATTTACTAAATGACTTTCTAATATGTAACATTTTATTAGTAGTATAATTTTTTTATCATGTTTTAATTTTTTTTTTAATATTTATTTATTAAAGGGAAGAATTGGGAAAGTTGAGTAAGGCGAAAAAGGTACCATGGATATATCTGTGTAGGAAATTAAAAATGATTGAGGATTATCATGTGAATTATAATAACATTTTAAGCAGATTTAAAATAAATTATGCACCAAATGAAAAATTCTTAAACACAGAGTGGAAAAATGAATGTTTTGAACATTTATATGAAGCTTTATTAAAAGCTGATTTAAGTTTAAGAGAGACACTTATGGTGTTTGATAAAAATTTAGATGGAAAAGTATCCTTTGCTGAATTTGAGCAGGTTTTACGGGATTTAAACATAGGTAAAATATATATATATATATATATATATATATATATATATATATATAATGTTACATTTATGTATACATCCATTTTTCTATTATATCTCAGATTTATCCAATGAACAAATAAGAATATTGGTCAGACTGATAAATAGTAATTCCTTATGTAATAACAAAAATTTACAAGAAAATGATAAAATCGATGTTGCCGAATTTATCGGTAAAATGCGTGTATGTTATCGTTTGTCAATAAATAAGGATTATGTAAACAATGAAAAAATAAAAAAACTAATCGAAACGATAGGAAAACATATTTTATCAGACAGTGCAGACACAGCTAATTATCATTATAAATTTTATGAAGAAAATAATGAAAGACATAATTCTGAGAGAAGAAAACGATCTAGTGTAATCAAGTCGGTTGCTTTGTTTCAGAAATTTAAAAACTACGACAATTTTGGAAATGGTAATTTTTAAAAACAAAGAAAATACAATATATATTCCACACAAATATATATAATTATTGAATCAATAATATTCTAAATTTAAAAAAAAAAAAAAAAAAAAAAAAAAAAAAGAAAAAAAAAAAAAATTTATGTATGTATATTACATTTATTTTTACACTTTTACGTATTATTTGTTATATGTTGATATATTTTATTATTTATTATGATTTTTTATTTTTATATTTATTGTTATTGTTATTTTATTTTATTTTTTTGCAGGCTATTTGGATTATAACGATTTTGTTAAGGCAATTAAAAATTTCGACATGAACAAAATAAGTAAAGAAGTAGAATTTGAAGTTGACGACGATATTCTTATGGAAGTAGGATGAAAGAACAAAATGATATAAGAGGATATATTATATAACATCTACATTTATTTTTATATATATGTATGTTTTTTTTTTTTTTTTTTTTTTTTTTTTTGTATATTTCCAGCTAGCCAAATCGATAGACATAACAAAATCATCAAAGATAAATTTCTTGGAGTTTTTACAAGCATTTTATGTAGTCAATAAGAGTAAATATTCTTACGTCGACGAGGTGATAAACTATATATATATATATATATATATGTATGTATATATGTTTACATATTTTTTTTTTTGTATTGTTTCTCCTTTTTTATTGGTTTTTTTTTTTTTTTTTTTTTTTTTTTTTTTTTTTTTCTTTTTTTTATAGATATGGTGTCACATATGTACGGTAATATATGAGAATAAGGTTGCCTTAAAAAAATGCATGAAATATTTAGAAGATACAATGCAAGGAAAAATAACAAGTATACATTTTCGATATGTACTATTGGAATTGAATAAAATTTTACAAGAACATAATTTTGAAATGTAAGTTTTATATGGAAAAGAAGGAAAAAAAAAAAAAAAATAAGATAAAATAAAATAAATATGTAAACATGTAAATAAATATGCAAATGAATAACCATATGTCCATATAAAATTTTAAATGGAATATTTATGCTTACAGAAATAAATGTGTGCACACATGTGTTATTAAGAATTTTATGGAAATTATACATAAATGCATATAACATATATATATATATATATATATATATATATATATATATATATATATGCGTGTTTTTTTTTTATTTATTTCTATATATTTGTGTATGTGTGTTTGTATTTATATATTTGTTCTTTTCTTTTCCCATTTTAGGAACAAGCCTTTAACAGATGAACAAATTGATTTATTAGCTTATACCGTCGAAACAGATGATAAAGTGGATTACGTTGAATTCTTCAACTCTTTCAAGCCTACATATATATATTCAAATAATTAACCATTCGAATATACTGTATTTAATGTTTTTATTTTATCATTTTAATTTATTTATATCTTATGTACATTTATTTTATTTTATTTTATTTATATTTTTTTTTGTTTTTTTTTTTTGTCGTTGTGTATCTACAAAAGGGGAAAAAAGAAAATTAAATATATAATGAAGTAAAAGAATATAATAAGTATAACAGTTTTGATAATTTTTTTTTTTTTTTTTTTTTTTTTTGTATGCATAAAAAAAATTCTATTCATATATTTAATTATTATTTAATGCCTTTGTTAATTTTTCATTGTGGAAATTTTATAATTTATAATATCATTTTTTTTCTTTCTATTTCTCTATCTTTATCTCTATCTTTATCTTTATCTGTATCTCTCTTTTTATATGTTGAAATTTTTTTGTTCCCTGTTTTTATCATATAAAACTAATAAGTACTTATAGATTTATAAAATTATATATTATGAAAAAGGAGGTAGCACCATATATGAGCATTTTTTTAAGATGTCTAGGATTATAGATGAGTTGAAATTATTCTTGACCAACTTATCCGTAAAGGATATAAAGAGATAAATGTGTTTATATATATGCATATATGTTTATATATTTTGTAGTAAGGGATGCATTTTATATGTTGCATATATTTTGAGAAAATATAAATATGTTAATATTTATTAATTTATATATATAGAAAGGATCAGATACTGTCGACACAAACGATCTAATTGATTCGGGTTCATAAAAATAAATAATTATATAAATATAAATATATATATATATATATATATATATATATATATATAGGTGTGTAGGTAGGTAGATATGATTATATCTTAATTTTTTTATTTTATCTCTTATAGGAATTGCTGACAAAACGGTAATTTTAAATATAAAAGAGAAGCTTGGAGATAGTCCTTGGAACGTACAAAAATTAATCAATGTAATAAATAAATTAATATGTACCTATATGTATATATATATATGTGTGTATGTATTCCTTTCAATTCCCCCACTTGTATATCTGTTTCCTTTCTCCTCTTCACCTTTATTGTAGCTAGGAATGGACGTGATAGAAGAAAATAATAATAAGGGAGATATATATGATTATAATAATAATTATAATAATAACTATAATAATAATTATAATGGTGATTATGATGGTGATTATGATGATGATTATAATGATGATTATGAACTTGAAGTAAAACACAATAGCAGTGATAATATTATATCAGATGTTGAATGGGAAAAAATATGTTCTGATTATGAAAAGTTTACAAGTGGTAATATGGAAGATATTATTGATAAGGATTTCGATAATATTATAAATTATGAAAAAAACAACAACGATAATGATGATAATGATAATAATATCTATAGTGTGTATTGTAATAAGGATAACAATATGTATAATAATTATGATATTATTAATATTAATGATGATGATAATTTTTATTTCAAATATATAAAATATAAAAAATGTAAAGCTATAGAAGAATTGTTAAAAATTATGGTAATGGATCAGAAAATATTTAATAACTATCCAATAATAAAAGAATTTATTTTATTATTAATTTTTTTATTTAAATTTATAAGAGAACAAGATGAACGTAAAAATATTAACACTACAAATAATATTAACAGTATAAATAATTTTAACACTACAAATAATATTAACACTACAAATAATATTAACACTACAAATAATATTAACACTACAAATAATATTAACACTACAAATAATATTAACACTACAAATAATATTAACACTACAAATATCATGGATAATATGTATAGAACAAATTTTTCATGTCTTGAAAAAAAGAAAGAGAAAAAAATGAAACTCACTAAGCTTAGATCTAACAGTTGTATGACTGAAAAAATAGATGATACTAAAAATTCACATGACATTAAAAATATTGGAAGAGAAATAAAACACATAAATAATATCATGTGTGATAAAACAGTTTTTCCACTTTATAATGATCTAAAATTAAAAGAAGACTATGTACATAAATATAACATATCAGACAATATATTGTTAAAATATTTTCATAAGGAAGAAGAAAAAACGAGAAAATCTATAAACACGGATTGTTGTTTTAATTCAAGTGATGAAGAAAATGAAAGAGTATATATCTATCATAATAATGAGAATATAAAAAATAATAAAAATTATAAAATATCAAATAAAATACCACACCATATGTCAAACAAAATATCACACCATATGCTAAATAATGGATCTTACAAAATAGATAGATATTTAGAAGAACCCTTCTTTTCTACCTTTCCAATATATAATAATATATTTTCTAATTTACAACATAAAAAATCAATGTATGAATATAACATGGATGATATAAAGCATGCATTTAGTAATGATAATATAAATAAAGTATGCGAAACATTATTCAAATATATGCATTACATTAGAAAAAGTAAAAATGAAGATTTGCAAAAAAAAAGCATTAATATGATTATTATATTATTATATCTCACTTATATATCATTTGGTATTTATTTTTTTAATACATATAATATATATATAAGATTATATTTTTTATATAAAGAATTTCAAATATTCAAAAAAACAAATAATGATATACAAAAAAAGTTAAATAAAAAAATTCAACAACATCTTAATCAACATAAACTAAGTGAACAATACACACAAGAATATGATAAATTAAAAAAAGAAAATGAAAAACTTAAAAATGATAATAATATTATTCAAAAATTAAAAAACAAAATTGCCCTTATGGAAATAGAAAAAACAATTATCATGAAAAAAAAGGAAGAATTGGATTATATAATTAAACAAAATAACCATCATAATAATCATAATAATCATAATAATCATCATAATAAAATTCCAGAAAAAACAATCAAAAGTAAAACATTTAACAACATTATCAAAAAAACATGTCGTGTGATAGACAAAAAGGATTATTTAAAAACTAACAAGTTACAAGCAAAAAATACAAAGATTTACCTAAAAAATAAAGATATACAAGAATCAGAACCTCTTAATACACCTATTCATAGTACATCACAAAATAATTCTACACATGATATATATTCATCAGATGAAAGAAAAAATATTAAAAAAAAAAATTTCAACATAAATGATAAACAAATTAATATTAAACATAATGAAATAACGAAAAGATGTTATTATACATCAACAGAAGCTTATGATAAAAATATATTCACATATTCAAATATATGTAAAAATGAACAAAATATACAAGACATATATAATAATTGTGAAGAAAATGTAAAACATATGGTAACAAGTAAATACATTAAAAATAATAAAAAAACATATAATAATGCTTACACACAATGTGATATTATAACAAATACTACTAAATGTACTAATTGTATAAACAATATTTTTAAAAATAATAAATTAAAACCAAAACAAGAAACACAAACAAACATATATCATAATATGAATATTTCGAAAAGCATCAATCCTACAATTATTCAAACAACATTTTATGAAAATAAATTTAATAAAATCATAGGTATTCTAAATTATGATAATAATTATTTTATGCCTTTATATATTTTTTATATGAACAACATAAATTATGATGAATTAATTAAAAATTATTTTTTAAATAATAAATATTTTTATATTAACGATATATTTCAACAAAAAATAAATACGAATTATAATGAACAGCATATTATAAGTATAAATAGAGACCATCCAAATGCACACTATTATATATATTATTATTCATATTGTTATTTATATTGTTATTTATATTGTTATTTATATTATTATTATTATTATTATTCTATGGTTAGTCAACAAATATTCATAAATAGAAATGGACACGGAAAACAAATTGCACAAAAGAATGAACAGAATAAAGCTACATATAAAAATTTTATTATGAAAAATAAAAAGGAATTTATTTTATTTGAAAATAAGATAAGCATGCTACATATAACAAAACATATTTTCAATATCAAATATGTTAATAATATTTTAAATTTATATGATTATCATAAAGTATTCCAAGAGTACTTATCTTTAACAGATTCATATCATAATAACATTGATGATCTTCTTCCCATGTTTCATACACATTATCATTATTATTATGATTACTCTATATGTTCTGAAAAAAAGGAATGTTCACAACAAATTATCTATTTATATAATCAAATAGATAAGATAAACAAAAATGAAGTTTGCATAGAAAAAGAAAAAAATATATGTATAAAAAATAAGAAAAATTATAAACTCCGTAATATAAATCAATGCTACCAAAAATTAACTTTTCATAATTATTTGTATTTATTAAAACATACACATCATATAAGGAAAGAAATATACATCTCCAATGTAAAAATATTTAATATTAAATCTAGTGATGATAATATTATTATTATCAATAATTGGAGTACACATAAAAGCAAACGAACAACTAATAAGAAATATAATCATAATAATTATTATAATATATATTATTATTCATACTATAAAATACATGAATTATTACTAAAAAAAAAAAATGTACACTTCCCTACAGAAAAATACAAAACACATCTCTACTGCTCACAATTTGGATATATATACAAAACTATTATTTCTTTTAAAAAAAAATATAAACAATATTTATTGTTTAATAAATATATTAATAATTTAAACATACTCAAACATAAATATTTGATAATGAATAAATATAAATTCAAAAAAAACAAAAGGAAAAGGAAAACAAACATACATTATATACTATCTAAGAATCATTTAAATATTAAAAAAACAATATCAAATAAGCTAATCGAATATAAAAAAAAAAAAAAAATTTGTAAAGATAAAATTATTAATACCAATTTTTCTTATCATAATATCTTAATAAAATACTTTTATATATTTAATTTAATCTTTTTTCTAACTTTTCTCTTATTATTAGATGTGTACATTTTAGATAATGCAATATTCTCTGGTTTTATTTATATCATATGTATTCTACTATTCCTTTTAACATCACTTTTTAGAAGTATTGTATATTTAATTAATATCCCTTTAAATACAACAATTATACCACAACAAATTTTAGATACCTTTTCAGTTCATTTTGTGAAAATAGTAAATTATATGCAGCTCTACTTTTATGAGAATAATGATGATATATATGGTATATAAATAAATATCGTTAACATCGAAAAAGAAAAATCAGAGAGGGAATAATTTATATATATATATATATATGTGTGTGTGTAATAATATAATATTATTTAATTAATTTATATATATAGCTAGCCAATTATGTTATTTTATTTATTTTTTTTTTTTTTTTTTTTGAAAACAACCTTGCTTGTTCATATAAAAAGATTATAAAATTAAATAAAATAATTAAAATATATATATGATATATGGGTTATAAATTTTACTTATGAATATACATTAAATAAGTTCTACATATATATATATATATATATATATATATATGTGTATATTGTGAAGAGCTAGACGCGTAGAAATATTGCTCTTATTTATTTTTTTTATATTTTCCTTCTTCTAAATATTATGGGTGATCCCACATTCGCAACATGTGGTGGTGATAAATGACATACTTTTGAATTTATATAAGGACCTATTGAAAAATAAAATAAAAATATCCACATTTAAATAAATAAATAAAAAAAAAAAAAAAAAAAAAAAAATTTATATTAACACACAATTTTACACGAAAAAAATCCATATATATATATATATATATATATATATATATATTTATATTTATATTTATTTATTTATATTATATTTACCATTACATATGGGGTGATTTAATTTGTGCATTCTTTCCTTACTTGGTTGAATATTATTGAAATAACTTTGTTTGATATTAGAAGAAAAGGAATGAGACATACTTCTGATATTTGCAAGGTGAGATTTGATTTTTTGTTGAAAACGATGTACATATGGACTTTCCCATAATTTTTTTTTATTTTTATGAATTAACCAATTGGTTTTATATATTTGTTTTTTCAAGAAAACAAGTGCATTATTATAATTTTTGGAGATATGTTTTTTAATTTTATTAATTATATTATGGTTATCTCCTGTTTTTTGAATTATTTTTACTGGACGTACATTATTTTCATAAAAAAAAGTATCAGTATCGCATAAGAATTTTTTATTATTTTTTATTATTTTAATTTTATTATTTATTAAATGTTCATTATGTTTATTGAAACTACGTTGTTGTATATCCATATTATTTATATTCATACCTTTATAATTCTTTTTATTTTCATCAATTAAATAATAATTATTTTCATTTAAATTATCTTTAATGCTATTATTAATTATATTTATTTTTATGTTATCAATATTAGAAAAATTCATTATATTATTATTATTTCCTGGATTTACATTATTATAAGGACAGTATAAATTATCCTGGTTTTTCATATTAACACATCTATCCTGATGGTATATTAAATTATGATATAATTTATTATTTTCAACAATGCTTTTATTAATACTCGTATATCTACTGGATATATTATTTAAATTGTTCTGTGATACTACTTTTTTGATTCTTATTTTATTTAATTCTAAATGATCTATAAGTACTTCATTTGTTAATTTTTTATTTGATAATTTTTTATTAGACATGTTTACACTTGATAAGTTTTCATTAGACATGTTTGCACCTGATAATTTTTCATTAGCCATGTTTGCACCTGATAATTTTTCATTATCCATGTTTACATGTGATAATTTTTCATTATCCATGTTTACACCTGATAATTTTTCATTATCCATGTTTACATCTGATAATTTTTCATTACACATGTTTACATTTGATAATTTTTCATTACACATGTTTACATTTGATAATTTTTCATTACACATGTTTACATCTGATAATTTTTCATTAGACATGTTTACATCTGATAATTTTTCATTAGACATGTTTACATTTGATAAGTTTTCTAATATTTTAGTCGTATTCATTTCATTTTTAAAGTTTTCTTTAATATTTATGTGATTTCTTTGACTATCCATTT
Source organism: Plasmodium billcollinsi (assembly GCA_900257145.2). Lineage (NCBI taxonomy): Eukaryota > Apicomplexa > Aconoidasida > Haemosporida > Plasmodiidae > Plasmodium > Plasmodium billcollinsi. The sequence goes on from LT990243.1 coordinate 1,017,224, forward strand.
TGTCATTTTCGTTATACATCAGATCAACTACCTTTTGGTTTGTTTCAAATATGACGGTATCTTTTTTTTTATCTTCTTCGTAAGTATTAATTTGATTACCTTTTTGTTCCTTGCGTATATTTATTTGTCTGTTTGAATTTTTTTCTTTATGCAGAAACTTTGTTTTTTTTTTTTCATCCGATAAAGTGTTAATTAATTTTGTATTTTTTGAAAAATATAAATTGGCATAAGAATTTCTATAATTTAGGTTGTTCTTATTGTTATTATTATTATTGTAAATATTTTTGTTATTATTATTATTGTAAATATTTTTGTTATTATTATTATTGCAAATATTTTTGTTATTATTATTATTGTAAATATTTTTGTTATTATTATTATTGCAAATATTTTTGTTATTATTATCATTATTATTAGTGTTAATGCTTTTTTTTACATTTGAATACACAAGAGATGATGATATGTTTGGATATTTTTTACAATAATTTTGCTTATCATTTTTATGATCACCTTTGTTATAATTATTATAATTCTTTTTAAGTTTCTCTGAATAATATCGATTTATTTCCTTTAAAGATGATGAATGATTTTTTTGTGTTTTATATAGAGAGTCTAGATTTGAGTGTTCTTCTTGTTTATTTTTATTATTTAATAAGTGTGAAAGATGTTCACATACATTACGTTTATGAAATATATCATTAGTCTTATTAATATTTTCATATTTATAATTTGTATAATTTATTTGCTCTTTCTTGTTTTTTGGAAGAAATTGTAGAATGTCCATATTTTTTGATGATTTTTTATTTAAACTAAAAATATTTTCAAGAAACAGTTTTTTTTCTTTTTTCATTTGTTCCAAAATTTCTTGATTGATTCCATTTTCATTAGACATGTTATAAAAAGGGAAAACATGTTTTTCAAATAATTGATTTATATATTTTCTTAAGATTTTTTTTTTTTTCAAAAATTTTTGTATCAACAAAACGTTTTGATTATATTCTAAAAATATATAATAAATGTTCTTTTTTATATTCTTTGATTCTTTATAGAAGATACCATTTTTTGTTTTATTATTTTTTATTATTTTTTTAATTTTGTTTATAAACTTGATAAAATTTTTGTGTGTATAAAAATGTGTGTTTTTCTTCTTCACATCATCTCTTTGTATAAATTTGTTTATTATGCATAATATATTTCTTTTTAATTTTTTTACAACTTTTGTATATTTTATAATATTATCTGATATATCTAATTTGATGATTGGTATATTTTTATTTTCTTTATTGTATCTATTATATATATCTTTCTTCATGTTATTTTTATATATATATGTTGTAAGGTTCTTAGATATAGGATTATTATTATTATTATTATTATTTTCAATTATTTGATCAAGATTATTATGATTACTAGTCTCTTTTATAATATCAAGTGTGTTTCCATTTTTTTTTTTTTTTCTTTTTGTTTCATATGAAGATACTGATGAAATAATGTTAGATGATGAAGGAGAAACTGTAAGTTTTAAAGAATTATTGGAAGAATTATTATTCATAAAAATATTACTAGAATTTATAAGGTCGTTTGATAAAAAAACATTATCATCACTATATTTATCTTTATTTCTTTTTATGAAAGAAGAATTATTTAATTTAAAGATATTATTTGTATAACAATTTTGTTTGTTTACATTATTTCCATATTGTGTACTAAAAGAATTATTAATATTATCTTTCTTATGATGATTATAAAAATTATCATGTTTATCAATATTATCAATATTATCAATATTATCAATTTTATTATTATTATTATTATTATTATTATGTGTCTTATTTTTCTTATCATTCTTATTGTTCATATTATCTTTATATATTTTATTTTCTTCTGTTTTAAGATAACCTGTATTGTTTCCTTTTTTGATGCCCTTTAATGGTGATATGTAAGTCTCCTTTTTTTTTTCCTTTAATGGTGATATGTAAGTCTCCTTTTCTTTTTCCTTTAATGGTGATATGTAAGTCTCCTTTTCTTTTTCCTTTAATGGTGATATGTAAGTCTCCTTTTCTTTTTCCTTTAATAGTGATATGTAAGTCTCCTTTTCTTTTTCCTTTAATGTTGTTTTTTCACCTCTTTCCAAATTCATATGTGACAAATAATTCATCGTTTTCTTTGAACCGTGTTGCGTTTTTGTAGAATAAAAGGTATCTTTTGCTGAGAATGTTTTTTTATTTTTATTATTGTTATTATGTTGAGATGATTTTTTGATATGATCCTTTTTATTATTATACATAATTTCTGTATTGCACATGTATTTATTAGATATGTGTTTTTTTCTTTTTAAATTATCGTCATATATTATGTTCATTTTCTTTTTTTTTATATATTCTTTATTTTGCACATTATCCTTTTGATCATTCAAGATATCTTCTTTAAAAAATAAATTTTCATTGTTTATATATTTTTCTTTTTCTATAACATTATTATTGTTGTTATTCTTAACGTTAATT
>LT990243.1:1024727-1029727 GCA_900257145.2 Plasmodium billcollinsi
TTTTTTTTTGTTTGTTCAGGTTAATTGTGAATATCTAACCGAATTGTGTGGTTCACCACATTACATTTCACCTGAACTGATCAGGTAAAAAAAAAAAAAAAAAATATGCACACACAAAAAATGAAAGACCTACGAACATATATATATATATATATATATATATATGTGTGTATAATGTTTTTCTTTTAATTTTTATTTTTAATATAGAAAAAAGTATACAATGTCTTCTGATATATGGGCCCTGGGTGTTATGGTTTTTTTCATGTTAACTGGGAAGTATCCATTTGAAGGCAAAAATACTCCAAAAGTTGTGGTATTACAATTAAAACATACAAAACTAGTAGAAATATATATATATATATTAATATAATTCGTAGACTCTTTTTTATAATTATACGTACATACATATATATTGTATATATTTTCTTTTAAGGATGAAATATTAAACAAAAATATAAATTGGAAAGGCAAAGAATTTTCTTCCTTATCAATAGAGGTTATTATATATTTATAAAAGGAAGCAATACTTTTTTATTTTAAGAACATACTTTATTTGAAGTGTATTCATTTTTATAATACTTTCTATTATATAATATATATATGATAGATCAAACCCTTTAATTACGTACACACATACATACATACATATATATATATATATATATATATATATATATTTATTTATTTTAGGCGGTGGATTTTTTAAAAAGACTTTTAGAAAGGAACGAAAAGAAAAGATTAACGGCTTATCAGGGTAATTAAAATGCAGAGAAAAAAAAAATATAGATCTAAAAAAATATCTTTATTTTAAATATTTTTTCATATATAGTTTCATTTCTATTCATGTTTATTTATTTTTTATATTTATTCTTTAGCACTTAATCATCCATGGATTACATCACAAGTAGGATAATATAACTTGGAAAAAATATCTTTCTTTCTTGGTTATTATCTTATTAATTTGTTTATTATTTTTCTTTACTTTTTTTTTTTTTTTTTTTAAATCTTAATGGATTTTACATATACAATAATTAAAGGTTTAAAATCATGGTTATTAATAATATTATCTTATATATGCATACAATACAAATATATATTTGTGTTATGAATCCCCTATTCATTTATTATATATTTTCTTTTTTTTGTTTTTCTTCATTTTGTTGTAATATTTTTGTTTACTAATTATCACATTTGTAATGTATCATCAATATGTTACCTTGTCTTATAATGATGTTATATTTATATAATTAAAAAAGAACAATTTTTTGTCATAATATATATATATATATATATATTATATTTTATGTGCATGCATATATTTCTATTTATTATATATATATATATATATATATATATATATATAAGATTAATACATGAAAACTCCCCCCCAAAAAAAAAAAAAAAAATTATAAATTGTCAATATTTTTCTTCTTAATTTATTAACATTAAATTTGGAAAAATGATATATAGTTATATGAGTTGTTTTTTTATATATCCCATTGTATTGGGATTGTGAGAATAAAAAAAAAAAAAAAAAAATTAAAATAAATTACAATAAAAAATATAAACATAATTATATACATATATATATATATATATATATATATATATATATGTGTCTCCTTTTGTTATTAAATGAAAACATTGTAAAATATGGAAAATAATTGGTAACGGTATATGTTAATATATGTATATATAATATAATATATGAAAAGAAAAAGATAATATATTATACATTCTTCTTCATATGATAAAAATTAAATGATGTTCTTTTAAAGTCTTCCATCTGCTGACAAAAGTTACAATGAAGACATAATTCTTATTAATTTCAATATGAATAAAGATGAATATAAAAAATAAATAAATAAATAAATATATATATATATATATATATATATATATACATATATATATATATAAGAGGAGCATATAAATATATTCACTTCACAAATACATTATTTCGTTTGTTTCTATATGAAGAGGATGCATTATTATTTCCCCCTGATGATATGACAGCTCCTGAATGGATAGAAGTAGAATGTTTATTATAGTAAGAATTTTTATATTTATCATCCTTTGTTTTAAAACTTACAGATCCATGGTTATTATTATTATTATTATTATTATTGCTGTTGTTGTTGTTGTTGTTGTTGTTGTTATTTTTATTATTATTATTATTATTATTGTTGTTGTTACTATATGTGCTAAATTTTTTAGCAAATTTTTTGTTATCTATGAATTTTTTCTTTTCTTTAAAGTGTTCAATGTTTAATTTTATACCATTACAATATAAACCCAAATCTAATAATAATTGTTGACTTTGACGACAATCTAATTCTGCTATAGCATATGAATATTCATTTATTTGATTTTTATTATTATCATATGTATTTTTATAATTAAAATTAGCTTGATATGCTTTTTTAAAGGATCTTTGATATATATCAATTTGAACTGCATGTCCATCATTATATTTTTTTAAACGATCTATAATACAATCATTAATTTTTTTTTTATCCATACTTTTATGAATATTATGAATAATAATTTTTTTATCATTTACATTTATTTCTTCATTTTCTTTTTTATTATTATTTTCGTCTGTTATATATTCTTGATTATCATTTTGCTTTAATTCATCATAATGATTTATCTGGTTATCCTTTTTAAATTCACCATCCCCTTTGTTATTATTATTGTTATTATTGTTATTGTTATTATTGTTATTATTGTTATTATTGTTATTATTGTTATTATTGTTATTATTATTATTGCTATTATTATTATTATTATTATTACTGAGGTCACTTTTGTTATTATCACCTTTATTGTTATCATCATTTTTATTACTCTCTGGTATGATATTAGTTGTGTTATTTTTCATAACTCTAGAGACCCAACTATCTTGGTCAAGTTTTTTTTTCTCTTTCTTTTTTTTTTTTAACAACATGTCATTATTATTATTTTTTTCTTTTTTTAATACAGTATTCACTTCAAGATTCTTCTGTTCATCTTCATCCGTATTTTTTTTCTGTATATTGTTTTCATGTTTATTTTTTTTAACTTTTTTCTCATTATTATTCATATTAAAATTTTTGTCTTGTCCATTTTGTTCTTCTACTTTATCTTCATCATGTTGATAAGAATTATTCATCTGTTTCTTATCTTGTTGAATGAAGGTTCTTCTCTCATTACAATTATTATGATCATTATAATTCTCATTATTATTTTTATTGTTGTTTGGTATATTTTTCTTATCATAATTTTTGTATATATCTCTACTCGTTGCATCCTTCGTTTTTTGTTTATCATTTACATTCTTATATTTCGATATTTCATTTGTAGATAATTCATTTTCCTTTATAACTTCAGGTGATAATTCTTCTTTTCCCTCATTTATATTTTTTTGATGTTTTGCTTTATTGACTACATTACTAAAAACATGTTGATCATCCTTTAAGATATTATTATTATTATTATCAAGTTGATCGTTCACATTATATTTTGGTAAATGTAATTTATTTTTTTTTAAATTTTTATATTGTTGATCTACTTTATTTTTATTAATATCATTCATATTATTATTATTATTATGTTTATGTATTTCTGTTAATTCATTCTGATTATCTAACATTTGGTTATATTCATCATGATATTCATCATAATAAATATCATTATTTTCTTGTTCATAATATAAATTTTCATTATCATTATCATCATCATCATCATAATCATCATCCTCGTAATATACATCATCATCATTACATTCAATTTTATTATGATCATTATTATAATATAGCATCTCTTCATTTGCATCATCGTAATATAAATTATCTTCATGTTCATTTTCATAATATAATATGTGTTCATTTCTTGATGTGTTCTTTTGATTATTTGATACTGACTGATTATCCTTATATCTATTTTGTATATTTAGAGTTGATGAATTTGCATGCTCTCCTAATATTTGCGTTTCGCTTTTTTTTTTTTTTTTTTCATTCATTTTATTCTGCATTGTAGTAGTACTAGTATTTTCATTTGTAGTATTAAAGTTATAGCTAACTTTATTTTTTCTTTTTTTATCATCTTCATTATTTTTCACAACACTGAAACTATTCTTATTTTTATTATTATTTTTGTTACCATTTTTGTTATCATTTTTAATGTTGTGTGTGCCTGCTTCTCTTATACCACCTTTTGATTGTAATAATTCTGGTTGTGGTTCTTTATTAACAGGTGAATTATAGTAATGAACAAAATCGACATCGACATAATATTGGTAAACATTATATTTATGTAAATGTATATTTTGAATAAAATAATAATACACATTTGTATCTTTCGATTTTTTAATTTTTCCATATATATAAATATATATCTCATCATGCAAATTTACGACTTCAATTGAAATAATATGAACTGTACATTCATTAACATCTAGATTTTTATAATATTCAAAGATCATATTTCTGGATTCTAATTTTATCATATTATCACTTTTATGACACCCTTCAATATTAATTTCGTTTAAATTAAAAAAATGATTACTACAGGTATTATTATCCACATTATTATTATTGTTGATGTTGCTGTTTTTTATCATCTTAGTGTCATCAACATGTATTTGATTATCTGCATTATAATTATCATTATTCATCATGTGAGCACTGTTATATATTTTTGTATTTCTTGTCTTAGCTTCATCATTAAAACTTACCAGAAGTATAGCTTTCTCCGAATAAAAATTGTACATCATCTCTTTTTTTGTATGTAATACATAATAATATTGATATATAAACATATAAGATATATTATATGCATTTGCATTTGATGAATTCAAATTCTTACAATTTATATCCTTCATATCATTCATATTACATACATTATCCAGATGTTCACTTTCATCATTACTACTATTATTTATATTATTATAATGATAATTATCATCATCTGTATTATCATATTTTATATTATCATTCTTTATGTCGACATTTTTCATA
>LT990243.1:1034727-1052227 GCA_900257145.2 Plasmodium billcollinsi
GGTTTTGATATTATATATATAATATGATATGATATGAAATAATATGATATGATATAATATAATATCAGATAATATAATATTTAAAATTTTATATATTTCAGTTTATATCTAACCATATATATATATATATATATATATATATATATATATATATTTATTCATTTGTTTATTTTCTTTTTTATTTTTTGTGCTATTATTTGATGGACCTATTTAAAAGCGAAAGCGTAAACTTGAATTTAAATTATGAGATAACCTTTTCGTGTTGCATAAAAGATATTTTATATGTTGGAAGTAAGGACGGTGTAATATATAAATACCAACTAATAAAAGAGGATTCTTTATGTGATGATATTAAGAATGATTATATGAAAAATGAAAAGTTTGCGAATTATAACAACTTGAAGGGTCATATAAAAGTGAAAGCGTTAGGAAATCATATAATAAAGAAGAACAAAATAATTAATAATATGATAATAGTAGAAGAGAAAGAGAATATTGTTATGATGCTAATTTTAGTAGATGATATATTATATTGTGTAAAAAATGATAACTTCGACGTTTTAAATGTAATATCTAAAAATGTAATATTATATACAATAAATGAAAATAATGGTTATGATTTATTAATATATACAAAAAAGAAGAAATTATATATTTATAAATATGAAAATGGGATATATAAATATTTTAAAGAAATATCAAATCCTTTTAATGATTTGATATCTTGTTTAGTCTGGATTAATAATTCTTTATTTTTCACAATAAATAAAGAATATTATTTTATAAATATGAAAAATAATAATCAAAAAATATTATTATATAGTCACGAATATGAACAAACATATAATAAGATTACTTTAATTAATATGAATGAAATATTTATTGTTTGTGATTTAAACATAGGTGTATTTTATGATGTTGATACTTCTATGCCTTCTCGAAAAAATACTATAATATTAAATGGAAGTATAAAACAAATAATATCATTTCGTTTTTTTTTATTTTGTGTAAATTTAAAGGGTATTATAAATATATATAATATAAAAAATCAGCAGCTTATACAAGAAATCACCTTAAATTATATACCTCATATTGTTATCAATTATACAAATGTAACAAAATATAATGATCTTTTGTCTTTATTTAATGATGATCAAGATAATGTAGAAAATATATCATCTAGCCAAAAAAAGAAAATTCATTGGGCATCTTCTGATATAAATATAAAATTTTATGAAGAAAAAAAAAATAGAAATTTATTAAAAATGGAAAGTGAAGGAATTTTATCTAAATCGACTATGGCAAATGATATATATGATATAAATGATGATGATGATGATAATAATAATCATAATAATAATAATAATAATAATAATAATAATAATAATAAAAATAATGTATTATTTAATAAATATTTATATGATAATAATCAAATGCTAACAAAAAAAAACATAAACATTTATAATACATTATATAATAATTTATATTTTATTAATAAAGATTGCCTACAAATTCTTACTTGTCTAGAAATATATCAATACCTACCACAATGTATAGAAAAAGGAAAAATAAAAAAAGGTTTTGTATTAATAGATAATTATGCTTTTGAAAATAAACAAGATAAATATGATATTCTTTGTGAATATAATAAAGCTTGTGCATATTATTTTTTTAAAAATTTAAATTTTGCAATTTCTTTCATATTTTTTGAAAAAGTAAATATTAATATATTTTTTCTTTTATTTTTTTGGATTGATTACTTACCATTATCTCATAAAGATATTCTACAAAAAATGATAGAAAATAAAGTTATTGAAGAAAATATTAATAAACAGTTTAAATGTTTTCTTCCTTTCCCATGTAGTATTAAAGAATTAATAAACAGGAACTATGAAAACTATTTAAAAGATAATCCAGATTATTACATATCTGATAACATGTTCAATGATTTTTATAATAATAATAATAATAATAATAATAATAATGATTATAATGAAAAAAATAATATTTCTATTCATAGTAAGTATGAGGATAATAAAAACTCTGTTATTAATTCGTCTCCACAAAGAGATACCGAAATAAAGAAACACCTTTTACACACAGCCAACAAATGTTTAGTAAAATTTCTATTATTTAAAAGAGACCATTTTTTACAAAATAAAGACAAGTATAAATTATCATTTAAAAGCAATAATGATAACTGTAAACATGTTAATGAAAATATATATATAATAGAGCAGTTTATAGACAATTTATTAATTAAATTATTAACCATAAATAATAATAATAAACATTTTTTTCGTTTTATTATGCAAACCAATAAATTACATGTTGATCTAGAAGAATGTGTACAATTCTTAAAAAAAGAGGGTAAATTTGTAGAAATTATTTTTTTATATATAAGACTAGGATACTTTGAAGAGGCCGTTGAAATATGTTCCTATTTTTTTCATTATTACAATGAAAAGTATAATGTTATACAATCAACAGAACAAAAAATGAATCTATATCAATATGAAATTGGTCAAGAGGGTAATAATATAGGGAATCAAAAAAATGACCATAAAAATAATGATAATAATAATAATGATGATAATAATGATGATGATAATAATGATGATGATGATAATAATAATAATAATAATAATAATGATAAATATATATACAATGATATATATAAAAAGGTCGAACAAAATAATCAATACACCTTCTTTAATATAAAAGAACTTAAGGAAGAAGAATATTTTAACTGGATTAAAATATTTGAAAAAGAAAATGTACAAAAAAATCATGTTCCAGATAAAGAAAATAATAATTTTCAATATTCATTAGAAAAAATATATAATATTCTTATTATATTAAATGATCATATACATTTATTAAATTTTCAACAAGAAAAAATAAAAAAATTATTTGAATATGCATTTCCATTCCTAATAAAATATAATGAACATTTTTTTTTCCATTTTTTAAAAAAAAAAAATATTTTAATATCTCCAGAAGAAATTATAACCATTTTTAAAAAAATGATACAAATAGATAAGAAAAATGATAAAATTAAATATTATTTACAAAAATACATTATACATTATTTAAAACATGATAAATATAATAAAAATATAAATACAATATTAATAGAGTTATATATTAACAATTCACACACAAAAAATAATATAAAACAGTTGGAAAAAAAATTAATAACCTTTATGCAATATGAGTATCCTATACATATAGATTATCTTACTGAGCTTATAAACAACACATCCTTTCATTTGTTGAAGGTCCTCCTATACGGAAAATTACACCGTCACTAGTAAGGAACCAACTATAAAAAATTTATACACATACATGTTAATACATATTAATACATATTAATACATATACATATTAATACACATACATGTTAATACATATTAATACATATTAATACATATTAATACATATTTTCATTTTGTTGTCTCTTTTCTCTTAAGCGAAAGTCTTGAAATCCTAGCTGACCAAAACTTGAGGGTGTGCGAAAAATACTGCCTTTACTATAACTTCATATTAAAAAAACAAGTTTCTAAAATTAAAGATGAGAAATACCAAGAGTTATACAACGGGATTTATAATAATGATAAAAATATATATTATAATATATTCAAAAAGTTTATAGACCGTAAAATAAATTTCGCAGAAAAAAAAAAATGGAAAAAAACAAAAAATAAAAACAAAAACACACGCTTTATTAAATATATTATGAATGAATATCACAAATATATATATTTTAGCATGGATAAAAATATACCCTCGAAATTATTATTCCAGAAAAAAAATGAAACATTGAACAAAGCGTATTTACAAGAAGAAACGGACCAAAAGAATATAATAAAAAAAAACAAAAAAATTGCTCAAGAAAATAAAAACATACTAGTGCAAAATGAATATGAATATATGTTACATGTGATTAAGGATCATCAAGAAGACGAAGAAGCGGATAATGAAGATGACCAACTTGATGATGATATTTTAAATTACTATGAAACGTGTTCGAATCAATCAGGTGAAGGTTATACGAGTGACCGTTTAAGTGATGCTAATACTACAAGTAATAATATTTCAAGTGATAATATTTCAAGTGATAATATTTCAAGTGATAATATTTCAAGTGATAATATTTCAAGTGATAATATTTCAAGTGATAATATTTCAAGTGATAATATTACAAGTGATAATATTACAAGGGGTAATAATAAAAATAGAGGGATGAAAAAAAAAATTATAAAGTCTAGTGCCCAAGAAAAGTTATTAAAAGGGAAACATCGAAATAAGGACCCAGATCCTTTAGCTCATTTTCATGTATATAATAAATGTATAACAAATACAGGAGGGCTATTTTTTTTACTTATTAAAGTATATCTAGATAAATATTATAATGAAGAAATTAATATAATGAAAAAAGAACAATATAAAAATAATATTCTTTTTATATTAAATAAATATGCAAATCATAACGATTTAGATAATATTTATATTTATAATATAATACCAAAATATTGGAATATATCAGATATATCACAATTTATTAATTTTAATTTAAAAAAAAAAATGAATACACACATGAACCTACAAATATATCATAATCTAATTAAGAGTAATTATTTGAACGTGTCCTACGAAAAAATTAAAAAAAACGAGCAAAAAATAATCATAAAGGATAAAATGTAAAAAATATATCTAAAATATATGCATTTCACCCGTTTTTACATTTTATCAAATAAGCATTTGTACATATATATATATATATATATATATATATATATATATATATATATATATATATATATATATTTATATATATTTATATATTTATATATATTTATATATTTATATATATTTATATATTTATATATATTTATATATTTTTTTTTTTTTTTTTTTTTTTTTTTTGTAGATTTTGTAAGGTGTGCAACAATCCCATTTTAGAAAAAAGTTTTGCTTTTTTCTCAGAGAACATTACGGTTCATATACATTGTATTGAAAAGTACGATGTGTAGAATTAATCACATGGACCAAAAATTTAATATATATATATTTATATATATATATATATATATATATATATATATTCATTTTATTTTTTTGTACAATTTTTTTAATGTTACGTACACATAAATAATAATTATCCAACATGAAATGTCATTATTTATATATATGTAAATATTATTTTACTATATTCTTGTTTTTGTAATTTTTATATACATTAAATACACATTCATATAATATACCTTAAAAACTTAACAACACTTTATTATTTATGTTTATAAAATAATTAATACTTTCTTATAATAATAAAAGTGACGTCCATAATATATATCAACAATAAGCAAGTCAATAATTATAAATTATAAATATATCATCTTGAGCTCCTATTTTACCCTTTAAATAATATATTTAATATAAATATAAATATAAATATAAATATATATATATATATATATATATATATATATATATATATATATAATATACTCATGCATATTTCCTTTTCTTTTTTTTTTGTATCAGATATAACATTTTTCTTCACTTCAAAAGATGCAGAAGAACGAAAGTTAAATAATTTTTTTTTATTCATCATATACAAAAAAAAAGAAAAAAGACGAAAAGAAAAAGACACAACATTAAAATGCTTTATTATATTTCTTCTTTTTATCTACAACCATATATTAATTGTGAAAAATATTTATTCATGTTTTAACAAAAAATAAATAAACCCTATTATCAAACATTATATATATAATAAATATATTTATAAAATATATTTAAAAATATATTTAAAAATATAATTATATATATATATATATAAGGTTATAACAATGTGATATGAAATATTCAAATTTTTTTTTTTTTTTTTTTTTTTCAGATACTATAATAATCATCAATAATTTTCAGACGTAAATTACCCACATATTATTTATTCAGTCATCATTAAAAAAAAAAAAAAAAAAAAAATAATAATATATATCATATTATTATATCACAATTTTATACTTTAAACGAATAAACAATAATTATCTAATATAAGAATAGTATTTTTTTTTTATTCGTTCATTATATATAGCATACAGATCTCTTCTCCCCTTTTTTATTTAATTTACCTATATGTTCATATTATATATATATATTTAAATAATTATATATGCTTTAATAATAAATTAAAAGTCTTGTTTATAATAATATATACATATATGTAATATAAATGGTATATACTTTTAATTAATATTAAAAAAAAAAAAAAAAAAAAAAAAAAATATACATATATAAATATATATATAAATTTTTCTTTTTCTCTTTTGCTAAAAATAAGAAATCAAATAAATATATTATACATCATATATATATATATATATATATATATATATGATATATAATACATCCTGTCCATTTAAAAAAAAAAAAAAATGTTTTTTTTTTTTTTTTTTTTTTTGTTCTACATCTGTATATAATCACACAACAAAAATGCTTACTATTTATAAGGTAATGATTTGTTGTTATCCTTTTATATCCTTATTGTAATTTTTCTACATATAAAGCCAACTAAAAAAAAAAAAAAAAAAAAAAAATATATAGAAACAAATAAATAGTAAAAATATATATATATATATATATATATATATATATATATTTATTTATTTATTTATTTATTCACAAATATTTATATATAAACGATTTTTTCAGGAGCGTTGTATTTATTCTCAAATTATTTTTCAAATCAGGTCTGTTTTTCTCATCATTAAAAATCTTTTATATGTGGTAGATTACACGCCCATGTGTTTTAATATACATATACGTTTATGTATATATGAATGTATATAAACAGGGGCACATACATACATGCATACATACATACATATATATATATATATGCACATTCCATTTTCTTTATTTATTTGTTACCTTTTCCTTGACTCTTTTTTTTCTAAGTTTGGCATTAAGCTTCTTAGGTTTTTCATGCTTAGATACAAATTTTTTAGCGGTCTTTGTATCCTTTGATTCTTTTTCCGGATTCTGCCTAATTTTTTCATGTGCATTTAAATACATTTGCTCGATATCATCAGCTCCTATATTATTTTTTAAATAATCATTGAAATGAGTTTTGTATTTGTCATTATCCTCTTCTTGTAATGTTTTCATATATTCAGCTACATGGATACCTAAAATATTTTTTCTTAACTGCTCAGGATTAAATTCGTTTTTGGAACCTGGAAATCTATTATTTCCATGAGGAATATTCAAACCACCATCACAAGCTCCTTTCAATGCAGCAAATACACGATTTCCTGTTGTTGTTCTTGTTATCCCGACATCTAAAAATGCTTTTATTGGTTTTCTTCCTTCCTCATCATCGTTATCTTCATTATTTTCTATTTCTCCTGTTACTTTCTCTACACCTAAGAACTGAGTATCTAAATTTAAGGATTTTAAAAAACGACGTGCACACAATAAACCGGTGGCATAAGCAGCTGCATAATTCTTTAATCCGACAGGGATACCATATCTTATCAATTCTTTTGATTTTGCTTCTGCTAATATTTTATCTCCTTCAATATGAGCACAAGCTATTTGGCATATTACCTGACTATTTGTTTTACGAACAACAAATCGAAGCTTTTGAGCATTATACTTATTCTTGTCTTGTAATATTAAAGCTTTCCTAGCCCTGTAATCAGTTTTTCCCTCTACAATAAAAAAAAAAAAAAAAAAAAAAAAAAAAAAAAAAAATTCAATAAATTATATTATATGAATGTACAAACATATATAAATGTATTAATATTCACATAACAAAAAATAAATGTATAATATATATACAACAGAATTATTAAATATTTAGGAGAATTATAAAAAAATAAAAAAAATAAAAAAAATAACAATAACTTTAACAATAATTTTAACAATAATTTTAACAATAATTTTGGTTGTTCCAATGTCAGGTGAGTCGGCAACTTAAAAAAAAAAAAAATGCTTAACTCGTTTTATCATTGCATAAACATTTTTTTTTAGCCTCCAATAAAAACATCCTCATAACATTTTTTCATCATGGACTATTGTTAATATTTATTTAAGGCATACATACAAAAATCGGCAACACATAAGGGGGCATATATAAACACATAAAATTATATATATATATATATATTATTTATATTTTTATCTTTTTAATTTTTTCCATACCTCTTCTTCTTCTATATTTCACTTGGTACCTTTTAAAGTATGCTTTATTTTTAACAACCTTTACATATGCCATTTTAACTTACAGTATATTTTTTCTTTTCCTTTTTTTTTTTTTTAAATTAATTTATATATAAACTGTTTTAAAAAAAAATTATAATATAATACGCCGATATATATTTTATTTACAAAAAAAGGTAAACCTCTTTGTAATTATATAAAATAAATCATTACCTAATAATAATTATTATTATGATATTTAAAAAAAAAAAAAAAAAAAAAAAAGAGTCAAAAATGGAAATATTTTACATATATTATATATATATAAAATTATTATATTATTTTATTAAATGGATAAATGTAATAATATATTACTACATATAAATATCAATATATATACATATAATATAAATATATATATATATATATATATTATTTATAATATTAATAAAAAAATAAAATAATAAAAAAAAAAAAAAAATTTCCCTTTCAACGTCAAAATATATATTTCAAATAAATAACCTTTAGAAAAATATTAAAAAAAAATATATATAATATATATGTATTATATATATATATATATAAATGAAACAAATAATTTAAATATAATTTTTTTTTTTAACATCTATATAAAAGGGAAAAAATTAATAGGAAAGAAAAAAAAAATTTTCTGTATGTATATTAATAAATATATATATATATATATATATATATATATATATGTGATAAAATTTTATATTAATATAAATCAATCAAGATTTTTTTTTTTTTAAACACCAATATACATATAATAATATTACATATATATATATATATATATATAATAATTCTTATGGTAATAAATGGATAATGGATTATTTTATACCAAAATAATAAATACATATATATATATAATATATATATATATGCTATATAAAATATATCTTAAATATATACCACTTGGTATGTAATTTTTATATATAATATAATTAATATGTATCGGCTTATGAATATTATATATATAAAACATTTTTTTTTTATTTATCATAAATAAATGACATATTGGATATAATGAAAAATATATATATATATATATATATAATTAATATATATTATTACATATAAATATGCTTTACTTTTTTTATATGCACTTTGCTTACTTTTAATAATGCCCGCTTGTTTATTTTTTATATTATTATAATAAGAAAAAGAAAAAATCGTGAATCTATAAAAATTACATACTAATATATATATAATATATATATAATATTATATTTAGAAAGGAAAAAGGATTTAAATTGAAAAAGAGAGACACCTTTTTTTTTAATTGATTAATAAGAAAAATATAAATTATATTATTGTGTAACTACTACTATTATATATAAAATATATAATATGTTAATATATAATAAATATTATATATATAAATATTATATATATAAATATTATATATATATATTGAAAAAAAAAAAGAAAAAAAAAGCTGTAGCTACTCATATTAATAAATACATATTATTATATATATATATATATATAATATATAATATATATAATATATATATATATATAATACATATATAATTGAATTATTGCAATATCTTTAGCCCGTATAATTTTTTAAAACATTATCCGTAAATATATAATATATATATATAAATAAATGTTACGTATATATTCTCATCCCTTATATGTATCACCGCTTGAATCACTTATATATAATAGTAATTTATATATAATGAACAAACTATATAAGTTTTATTTTTATAGGTATATTAATTAAAATATTATATTTTATATATGAAAGAAAATATCATATAATTATTATATATGCATAAATATTTTATAATATATATATTATATATTATTATATACATAAATATTTTATAATAAATCTGTAAGGGTATATATTATATATATATATAATATATATGAATAACATAATATATATAAATGTTTCTTGAACACAAGATTAAATATATTGTATAGGCGCTCTTTAAGGAAAAGGAGAAGAAAATCTTGATTTGTGATTTTATAAAAAAAAAAAAAAAATTATTATCATATTATTATAAATTATATGCAATATATATATAAATATTTATAATATATGTAACATTAAACCCACAAAATTAAAAATTAATTAGTATAATATATATATATATAATATATATATTATATATTTATAATATATGTAACATTAACCCACAAAATTAAAAATTAATTAGTATTAATATATATATATATATATATATATATATATATATTACATATTATATGTAAAATTAAAAAAAAATTTACATATTTGAAGAACATAATATATAAAATATATAAGTTTTTTTTTTTTTTTATTCTTGAATTTTAAAAGAATTAAAAAAAAAGCATTTTATTTATATTTTTAAAAAATTATTATTTTATTTATTATAAGCCTGAAATAAAAAGAAAAAAAAGAAACATACAAAAGAAAAAGAATTACATATAATATATATATATATATATATGTTTTTTTTTTTTTTTTAAATATAATTTTATACTTGTAAAAAATTTTATTATCATAATTTATATTTTAAAATGGTAAGTTATTAAAAAAATGTAATAATAATAATGTTATAATTATATAAATTATATACATTTTGATATTTGTAAAAAGTGTATATTTTAAAGTTCATTTCTGTATAATGAAGAAAAAAAAAACATCATATGTAACATGAGAATAAATAAATATAAATATATATATATATATATATAATATATTTAATTTATATTTAGTATATATTCCATATACAATATTCATACTCTTTTCTTTTTCTTCTTAATAGGCTAAGAATAAGAAACAACAAAAAAAAAAACCCTCTAAAAAAACACCAGCACCTTGCCCCTTATCAACAAAAGTAACAGTGAAAAAAGAAATAAAGAAGGAAAAGAAAAAGGGAATTAGGGATAACCCCTTAATTTTTGAAAAAAAAAAGAGAAGCAATATTATTGGTGTTGGAATACGTCCAAAAAAAGATTTATCGAAATATGTTAAATGGCCTAGATATATAAGAATACAAAGAAAGAAAAAAATTTTGTTACAAAGATTAAAGGTTCCCCCTTCAATTAACCAATTTAACCACACACTTCCTAAGAGTCAAGTAAATACACAAATGATAGATATGAATGTGTTTCTTTATATCTTATAAATACATATATTATATATATATATATATATTATACATTTATAATTTATAATTTTTTTTTTCTCCATACAGGCACAAGATTTATTGAACTTTTTAAAGGCTTATAAACCTGAATCCAAAACTGATAAAAAACAGAGATTGTTAAATAAAGCTAAAGAGGCTTTAAACAAAAACGTTACAAAAGATAAAAAGCCATTATTTCTTAAATACGGAATAAATCATATTACCAAATTAATTGAGAATAAAAAGGCTAATCTTGTTGTTATAGCGAATGATGTATGCCCAATTGAATTAGTTTTATTTCTTCCGGCCTTATGCAGATTGAAGGAAGTACCTTACTGTATTGTTAAAGACAAAGCTACCTTAGGAAAGCTTGTACATAAAAAAACAGCAACTGCAGTATGTCTTGAAAGTGTAAAAAAAGAAGACCAAGAAAAATTAGACTACTTTGCAAAAGTTTGTAAAGAAAACTTTAACGATAATGTTGATTTGAGAAGAAAATGGGGAGGACAAAAAATGAGTGCTAAATCAATGTTATTGAAAAAAATGAAAGATAAAGCAAGAAAAATTGAAGAAGCCAAAAAGAAGGAAATATCTGCCAAATTATAAGGTAATAATAAAAAAAAAAAAAATATACATATATATATATATATAAATATATGTATATATGTACATGTTTTATATTTTTATTTTGGAACGTGTACATATAATTATTTATTTGTGCTAGCCATATAATTATGTATATATATATATATATATATATGTGGATATTTATTTTTTATTTATTTATTTACATATTTTATATGACCTGACCGTTCAGGTAATTTTGGTATTTTTTTTATGTACAT
The DNA here is from genome assembly GCA_900257145.2 of Plasmodium billcollinsi. Classification (NCBI taxonomy): domain Eukaryota; phylum Apicomplexa; class Aconoidasida; order Haemosporida; family Plasmodiidae; genus Plasmodium; species Plasmodium billcollinsi. The sequence continues at coordinate 1,046,936 of LT990243.1, forward strand.
ATATGTTCGTATTTTTTTTTTTTTTTTTTGGGGGTTTGTATGTGTGCATAATATAAATGCTGATTTACCACAGTGGCAACTAATTTTTCTTCATTTACTGTTTACTGCCAGAAATCAGCTAAATCGATTTCATAATATTAGGAACCATAGAAAAAATTGAGAATTTTTTTTTGTGGGCCGTATTTATGAATACAAATATTCTAATTTTATGAAACGATTATTTTGAATTCATTACATGTTATATACATATATGTGTATCCATATAATATATATATATATTTGTATTGTATGTTAATGAAAATATAAAAAATAAAATAAAAGAATAATATGTGTATTGTTAATAATTATATAATGATGAAAACTTCAAGGAAGTGCCGTCCGAATATTTATGTTGACGATAATTAATTAATCTGAACATAATTATTTTCAATGTGTATAGAATAAAATATATGATATATATATATATATGTATGTGACCTTTTTATTATAGTATATTATATATATATATATATATATATATATTTTTTTTTTTTTTTTTTAATCTTATTAGGAAATATATAAAAGTAACGCGATATTTTACTCTTTAGTGTTTTAAAGAACAAAAGAATTTATCTAACCTACCCATTTATAGCAGTAAAAGTTTTTCATATTTTTACGTATTTTTTTTTTTTTTTTTTTTTTTTAAATGAAAAATACAAAAAGTGTAAACCAACAGATGTTATATAAAAAAATAACAATGGCATAATAGAATAGTTTTATTTGTTAAAAAAAAAAATAATAATAATAAAATGAAACACAAAAAAACATATATTATTATTATATATAAATATGTATAATTTTTTTTTTTTTTTTTAATACCCTAATATTATATTATATAACCTTATTAGTATTATTTCATATATATAGTATATATGTTTATTTAATATTTAAAAAAAAAAAAGAAATGATCCAATTTTTAACTTTTTCACATTTATTTTAAAATATTTTTACAAATTTTTATTTTATTAATTAAAATCAAACACAGTTATATATTTTATTAAAATATAACTTTATATATATATATATATATATATATATAAGTGTAAATAAAATATTACATTTTTCTTTTACTATGTATGTTACTAAAATATTGATGTTATATTTATATATAAGAAAATATTTTTATTTTTTAAAAGTTAAGGAAAAATAATAATATATAAATATATACATATATATATATATTATATATAGGTAAATATATTTTTTTAAATATTATGGGGGAAAAGGTTTTAAAAAAAATTATATATATAACATATATACCTGTTTATATATATATATATTATAAAATATTACATACATAAATTAGCATAGGATATAAAATACATATTTTATTTAATCTTATAAATATTATATAAAAAAATAATATATTTCTAATAGGGTCATTATTAAAAGGGAAAAAAAATCATATTTTATAATATATATATTATATATATGTAAAAAATATATGCACTGTTTTTTTTTTTTTTTTTTTTTTTTTTTTTCTATAAATGAACCGACAATATTTACAAACATATATATATATATATATATATATAATATATTTATATATATTTATATATATTTATATATATTTATATATATTTATATATATTTATATATATTTATATACATTTGTATATATTTGTATATATTTATATTAATAGCTTTATAATAAATTTTATAGTAACAGTTGTTTAAAAAAAAAATATATATATTACAAAATTTAAATTTATATATCTATTTTTTTTTTTTTTTTTTTTAAGATGATCATAACAAAATTATTATTTTCTTTTAAATTAAAAAAAATATATTTATAATATATATTTATATACATTTAAATAAATTGTTTTTTATCTAATTTTTTCAATTATTTAAAAAATTATAAATATGTTTAAAATTTATATTTTTTTAAAATAATTTTTATAAATTTATAAAAATCTTTTTTGCTTTGTTTTAATAATGTATGTTATATAAAATATATTTCCACCTTTTAATAAATTATTTATAAATAAGAACGATAGATATATTGTTAATATATAATCATTTTAAAAAAACATATATTATTATTATATATATGTATGTAATAAAATGTTATATTTTAAAAAAAAAAAAAAAAAAAAAAAATGATGACAACCTTTTCATAATATAAAGCCTTTCGGGTCTGAAGAGCATTATGATGATAAAAAAAAAAAAAAAAACTGATTTTTTTTTTTTTTTTTTGTACGAAATATATAAAAAGAATATTAATATATAAATAAATAAATAAATAAATATATATATATATATATATATAATTGTGACAATAATAAATGAATATGTGATATGAACTTTTATATATGTGTATTTATTACAAAATAAATTTTATGAATCATATAGAAAATATATGTTATATTATATTTATAATTAGGAAAAAAATTAATAAAAGAGTAAATTTTTCATTATTTTGCAAGATTTTTCTGAGTTCTACTATTTTTTTTAAAATAAAGAGTAGAAATAATTTCTTGCTAGATTAAATTTTTTATGATTTTCCAGCTTGAATTTTGAAAACGTTTAATTCAAATTTTCTCGTTTTCTAATCAAACAGTTATACATAAATATATTTTAATATATATATATATATATATATATATATATATTATTATCTTTTTTATAAAACAGTTAATTATATTAATGGCATAATATTTGTATGATCCATTATAATATTTTATACTTTTATTTTTTTAATGATGATATTGAAAAACTTGGTCTGTGTTACTGAAATAATATAGAGATGAAAAAAAAATGACTGAAAAAAAATAAAAGAATAAAAATATGAAATTTTTTTAAAATATAAACATATTGAATATAATATATGTATATGTATATTTATATGTATATGTATATTTATATATATATTTATATGTATATGTATATTTATATGTATATTTATATGTATATTTATATGTATATGTATATTTATATATATATTTATATGTATATGTATATTTATATTCATTTTTATATTCATTTTTATATTTATATTTATTTATTTATTTGTAGTCCCTTTTTGAAGGGAAAGAAATTATGTATACACCTCATGTGTATATAGACAATTTTGTTTCCCATATATTCACTTGTAAAAAGGGTAAATAAAATTTATAATTTAATCACATGTGTATTTTTATTTTATTTATAAGTTTTTTATGAATAAAATTAGTAGTAATATACATGCTTCGTGCGATAAAGACATTTAAAAAGAATTGAACCAAAAAATATGCTTATGTAATATATATATATATATATATATATATATATATATATATATTTATATATATATATTTTTTTTTTTTTTTTTATTTTATATCTTCATTTTGCATAAACTATTTATTGTTGTGTATACACCATTTTAAAAATCAGTATTAACAAAAAAATAAATAACAAAATTAGAAATATTAAAAAAACAGTTATATATCAATTTGTTGTGTAATCCCTAGCGGGCAAGATTTTTTCAAAGAATGAAAAAAATTGTAATCGTCTAGGTAATAAAAATTTAAAAAAAAAAAAATGTTGTAAGTTTTTAGTTTTGCAATATATTTTTTTTTTAATACAATGTATATGTATATATATATATATATATATATGTGTATATTAAATGTATTATATATCCTTAAAGAAAAAAAATAATGAATGATATATTGTAATATATATAAATATATATATATATATATATATATATATATATATATATATAATGTTAACATGGTTATATGTTGTGGTCGTTATTTATTTATAATTCATATATATTTAAATTACCTGAACGTTCAGGTAAAATTAAAAAAAAATATATTTATAAATATATTATTTTGTGTGGCTATTTTTTAATAAAGATTTTTTGGAAGTTTCCTTTTTAGTGATATTTTATGCACATATGTTTTAATCATTTTTCTTTTTTTTAATATAATTTAATATATCTAATCTGGGTATACTGTTAATAGATTTTTCAAACATATGTCTATCATAATCCAAATAAGAATTAACATCATTAAATGACAATCCTTCATTAATACCCAATTTGATATTTTGTAAAATATATGTTGGTATAAATAAAAATTGGAATGAATAGAATAAAGTAAAAATAAAGCTATCATCATTAATTTTTTTATGAAAAAGATGATGATGAAAAATATCTTTGAAATAATTTATAATATTTTCTTTAATAATTGAAAAGATATGTTCATTTGATAAATTTTGTTCGAAATATATATTTGAATTTTGTATAAAGAAATTTTCATTTTTTTTAATACATATATCTATTAAATTTATTTTTAATGCATCATGTGCATTAATTATTTTATTTGTTAATAATAAATATTTGGCATAATTTATTGGGATATGTCTAAATAATTTTTGACAGCTACCTCCATATGGATATAAACCAATATGTATTTTATCAAAACCAAACAAACTATTTTCTTTAGATATTTTGAAATCGGTAGATAATATTAAATCAATACCACAATTTAAACATAAACCATTTATATTACTAATTGTTATAATAGGTAATTGTTGTATAGTATTACATAAAAATCTAAATGTATTTGATATTTCAACATTTGTATCTTCATCATTTTTTAAATATGAATTATAATCTAATGAATTTAAAAATATATTATTATCCATAACACTATGTATTATTAATATCTTTAATTTATTATCATAATATGGAATACAATTTTTTATATTTTTTATTAAATAATTTTCTTTATTTTTAAACTCTTTAATGTAAAATGTATTATTCTCTTCATTCGAAATAATGTTATTTACATGCTCTAATACATTCTTTAATTCTTCTAAAAAATTATAAAATATATTTTTCTTCTCATTCATATTTTTAAAAGTTATCAAACCAATATTTCTACTCTCGTCTCGAAAAAAATCAACATATTTATGATTTATAAAATATTGCCTTTCTTCTTCACAAGCTAAAACATTCTCACTTACTGAAGAGTTTTCCTTATTTATAATACTTTTCTTTTCGTTAAAAAATTTTTCCTTCTCACTTGGAATAGATAAAGCAATATCGCTATCTCTTGGTGTGTTTATGTATCTTTTTATTAAATACGAACATGCTTTCTTTTTCTTACAATTCACGTGCCTATTATACAAAATAATTTTATTATACTTTACGTTAGAAAGCAGCAATTTTGCAAAAGCCATATTATTCAAAATTTGTGGACAAAATTAAGGGAATAAGAAAGGTACATATGTATAATATGTATATAAATATAAATATAA
>LT990243.1:1057227-1059727 GCA_900257145.2 Plasmodium billcollinsi
TAATATAAAAAATAATATATCATCAAATTGTAATAATAATGAGAATAATTCAATACAATTAAAGAATGATAACATTATTGTTATAATAGATGAATTTCATCTTATCAATGAAAAAGGTAGAGGAATATATATAGAAAACATTATTTCAAAAATATTATATATGAATAAAAAAGTATGTCATATAAAGATTATATGTATGAGCGGTACTTTAAATAATATATCAATATTAAAAAAATGGATGAAAGCTAAATTTTATATCTCTTCTTACCGCCCCCAAGAAATAAAAGAACATTATGTTTGTAATTTTAATGTATATAAAAAAGAACAAGATGGGAAATTTTATAACGCTTGTAATATATTTAGTTTTAATGATACATGTTTTGACAAAAATGTGCAAAAAGACGAATGGACCTCTTCTTTTCAAAGTGAAAAATTTGATGAGACTAATATGATGAATACTCAAAAGGGTTCATTGCAATACCGAAAAAAAGATATATATAATAATAATAATAATAATAATAATGAGATGATTGTGAATTCTGGTCATGTATATATGAGTGGTGGTCAGGAAGAAAGAAAACAAGTCATTGGGCATAATAAAAGATCAAGTTGTAATAGAGGAAGGAGTTTTTCATACGAACCAAATAATAATAAAAGAATAAATTATAATCACAGTAATAATTATTCATCTAGTAATAATAATACAGTAAGTTATAGTTATTTTAGTAGTGTTGAAGAAAGCGATACCATCAACAGTTATAATAATAATAATTATTATAATGATAATTATAATGATAATTATAATAATAATTATAATGATTCGAGATCCTTTTTAAATAATAACAGAAGTTATAGCAGCTACAACGATATACATTCATCAAACATTAGTTTTACTTACAGCTGTAATAAAAATAATGATGTTAAAAATATGAAAAGTAATGTTCATAACAACACCCATGATAATATATACCGTCAAGAAAATTATAGAAATGAGAACAGCTATAGCAGCATTTCTGGTAATTGTAGCTATATCATTAATCATCATCTTAATAGTAATAATAATAATGATAAATGTAATTATCAAGGTACCCTTAATAATAACAACCAAATCAACAATCGTATTTACGAATGTGATAATAATCTGAGATCAAATATTAAAGATTCACATCATATATCAGAAAATAGGTACGTGCACACAGAAAAAAAAGATTCTCTTGATGACCATATTAATAATGTAATAAAAGAAAAAGAAAAATTAATTTGTGAAACAAATAGTAAGGCTAGTGTTATATGTTTTCTTAATAAAAAGAATCAGAATAAAAATAAACATAATACATTAAATACTAGCGTAATTAATTCTTTATTATATTTTTCTTTACATAGTTATATTTACAACTTGAATACATTAATATTTTGTTCTACAAAAAAAATGTGCGAATTTTATATTAACTTAATAAATGAATATCTGAGTACATTAAGAAGCATACCTATACCAGAATGCATAGAAATGAAAAGAAAAGAATTAAAAGAAAAGATATACAATATAGACAAATGTATATATGAAAAAATGAATAAATTAATATCTATTGGAGTGTGTTATTATTATAGTGATATATCACATTCTGTTAAACGATTATTAGAGACAGCATATAAAGAAAAAACTTTATTTTTATTAACATGTACATCAACCCTTTCTGTTGGATTAAATTTATTTGTAGATAGAGTTATAATATCATCCCCTTTTGTTGCTCAGAATTTTTTAACAAATACACAATATAAGCAGATGATTGGTCGTGCAGCTAGATTAAAAAAAGGAGACTCATTTATATTTGTGGATAAAGAATATGAAAAGAAAATGTTAGATTCATTTAAAGAGACATGTACAAATATTAGGAGTACAATGCATGCTAATACTTTTGAAGAATTAGAAAAATATGTTATTGAATTTTTATGTTTATATAATGAAAATGAATATATATCATTTTATGATATAATTCATATGTTTTCTTATTCATTATATTATGCCGAAACTGTATCAAATACCTTAAAGCAAGAAATTAATGTTACTCCTTCGATGTATGCATATAAAGAGGGTACACATCAGATAACTACCCCACATATTAGTGTCAAGAAAAATTTTGATAGTATTCATCGTGATAGCACATCTACAGAGGAGACCGCAACAAAGATGAAGAACCATAATAAGGAAGGTAATTACCTAGGTCGAAATGATTATTGTGTTGGTAATATATATGGGGATAATAAAAAAAGTGATGATTATAATAAAAAAAATGATGATTATAATAAAAAAAGTGATGATTATAATAAAAAAAGTGATGATTATAATAAGAAAATTTTTGATTATAATAAAAAAAATGATGATTATAATAAAAAAAGTGATGATTATAATAAGAAAATTTTTGATTATAATAAGAAAATTTTTGATTATAATAAAAAAAATGATGATTATAATAAGAAAATTTTTGATTATAATAAAAAA
>LT990243.1:1064727-1074727 GCA_900257145.2 Plasmodium billcollinsi
TAATATTATTATTTTTATGCACAGACATATTTTTTAAAATTGTTTTTTCTTGTTCAGAATTTAGAGGAGACTCATATCCTGCATTTAATAATTTCATATTATGTATTAGATTATTTATATTGTATGTGTATTTTTGTTGATTCTCTTCTAAATCAAGATCATTAAATTGGTAGTAATCTGAATCGTTAATATGATTATAAAAAGAATGATTAATAATATTATCATTATCATAATGATAATCATTATAATAATAATAATTATTATTATTATTATTACTACTATTAATATCAATATTACTATCAATATTACTATTAATATTACTATTAATATTACTTTTAATATTACTTTTAATATTACTTTTAATATTACTTTTAATATTACTATCAATTTTCATTTTATTTTCCGGCAAACAATTTATTTCCTCGTCGAACATATGCGTACTCTCTACCATCTCACAATTATCACAATCCCCCTTTTTAATATATTCATCGTTAAATATAATATCAGTACAAGTATAAACATTTTTTCTATTTTCTTCATTAACGACGTTTGTATATAAATTAATAACATCATTCATATTTTTATTAGATATTTCCATATTATCATAAGAATAATTGTAATTATAATTATTATCTGCAAGATAATTATCACTATTAAATATATTTTTTGTAGCATTATAATAGATAGTATGAATATTATTTCTTAAATCTTTTGTTGTTGTATATAATATATTATTATTTATACTATTTTGCTCATTCATATTTTTTATGTTATGTTCCATATTATTATAGCTGTATTTATTATTTTTATGATAATTTAATTTATAATCAATATAAGAATTTATAATTTTAAATTTATCTTTATTAATTACATTCTTATTATTTATATTTTTAATATTAGCTGTGACATTTTTATTAATATTTTGCCTTTGATGTGTCTTATTATTATTTTTGTTCTTTTGATTATTCAATTGTTCGTTATATGTATATAATAGATTATCAATATTTACATTGTTATCATTTACATTGCTACCATTTATATTGCTACCATTTATATTGCTACCATTTATCCTATCCATAATTATGTTGTTATTTTTGTAAGGGCTTATAACACAATCTATGTTCTTATGAATAATTGTGTGTAAATAATCATCATTATTAATATTGTATATATTTGACACATCAACATTTTTGAATTTATTTTCTTTCCATGTATATAATGTGTTGTTCATAGTATTATCATGACTATCCATCTTATTATGTGTAGTATACTCATCTGAAGATGTGTTTATATTATTCATATCTGTTATATCCTTACTATACCTAATATCATTTACATTTTTATTAAATATTGTATTATTCTTTTCATTATTATGTTCTTGTTCATCTTCTTTTTTTATAATACGAATATTTATATTACGAAATGCTTTAATTTTATTATTTTTATTATCATAAGGGTTATGATCTTCATCCTTCTTTTCATCATAATAAAAATTATCACTTGCATAATTATTTATTAATTTTACATTGTTAGACGTATTATTATTATTATTATTATTATTATTAATAGTGTTTATATATAGAGAAAAATATTTCATATTATTGGATACATTTTTTATTATATCATGAGTATCATTTTTATTGAAATATACAGCTTCTTTTTTTTTGGACTGAGAAGAATTATTACTATATATATCACTCCAGCTGATGTTGCAAATGTTATTATTATTATTATTATTATTTACATGCTGATTATGATTATCCATATTACCATTATAAATATCATCTTTACTTATATTGCTTGGTTCCTTATTATTAATAAAAGTCATATTATTAATATATTTTTCATAATTACAATCATTTATATACGTATTAATATCACTACTGTTGTTACTATTTATACAATTAACATAATGTGCATTATTTTTAAAAATTTCACCATTTTTTGTATTTTCAAAAGTTTTTGCATTTTCAACATTTTTTATAGCTTCACAAGCTCCCATATGGTCCATAAATCTACTATTCTGAAATATTAAATTATTATTATTAAATTTATTATGACCATTCTTCATAGAATTATTATTGTTGTTAGTATCTACTATTATATTGTTATTACAATTATTTTCCTTGTTCTTATTGTTGAAAAAATTTACTTTTAAATATGTATTTTTTTTGCACTGTGATAATACAGTCTCCTTTTTTTTATTATTATTAATAGGTGTATTTTTTAGATGATCATCTTTAGAAATATGGATATTTGTAACATTCGATAGATCTGTATCATTTAATATGCTTTTTTTTATATTAATTATATTATTTGAATTATCGTTTAATGTTATCATATTTTCTTTTTTATGTATGTCATTAAATATATTGTTCATATTACATTCGATCATTTTATTATCATTCACATTAGAAAAAAAAAAAAAAGTCTTTTCATTATTGTTCAATAGATTGTTTTCATCTTTAGGAATATTATAGTTCCATATATGTTTGCATGTATCATAATAATTGATATTTCTATTTTCATTTTCTTCCTTTTCATTATTATTTATATAATTTGCATAATTTGAATAATTTGAATAATCACCATCGTTAGGAATATTGGGTGTATTATGATTTATTGTTTTTCCATTAACATTAATAATATTATTATTATTATTATTGCTTTTGTTGTTACTATTAATATTGATATTATTATTTTTATTATTATTATTATTATTATTATTATTATTATTATTGTTGTTGTTTTCTGTATGTAATTTTCCCATGTGATTTGCACTGTCAAGAATATTGTCATAAAAAGTGTCCATTCTAAAAATATTCACATCTTTTTTATTCTCCTCATTTCCATAATAATAAATATTATTATTATTATTATTATTATTATTATTGTTATACATCTCTCCAACACTTCTATTATTTACAGAATGATCATTATATTCACTTATGGTAAGTTCTTTATTTGTATGAAAAAGTTTTGCTTGATTTTTATTTTTCAAATTATTTTTTTTTTTTAATAAATGTAAAGGTAAATTTTTTGGTTGTAATTCATTTTCTCCATGTGCATGTCTACAATGAATCCCACTAGAACACATACCATTTTTTTTCCAGTGTTTGCATATAGTTGTTTTATATACTCCGAATGTATATTTCAATTCGTGTTCTCCATGGGCAAAATTACATTCCACATTAGCGCATATCCCTTTTATCCAATATTTACAAATTGATGTCTTACGTAGCTCATATTTTATGATACTACAACTATTATTATTATTATTATTATTATTATTATTATGATTATCATATGATACATTTTTATTATTATTATCATCATATGTTATATTTTTATGAATACCCATATTATTATTTTCTTGATTTAATATGTCCATCCTTTTTTTTATATTTTTTTTTCCATATTTTTGTATTAGATATTTCTTTATATTATTGTCGTTACTATATATATTTGTAGAATTCGAAAAAAGATTTCTTTCTTTATATATATTATTGTCATTATAATTATTTAATTCATATAATTGTGTTTCTACAAATTCATTATTCTTTGATGATATATATTTTGAATTTAATATACTTTTTTTTTTGATATCTTCTTCTTTTGATATATTTTTTATTTCCTCAACATATATATTAGATCCTATATCAATATGGCTAGTCATAGTTGGATACATACTTAAATGTAAATTTTGCTTCTTTTCTATATTATTATTTTTATTTATTTCTTTCCCCTCTTTTTCGTTTATGTGGTAACTATTTATCATGTTATTAAACTCTTCATTCATTTTTATAGAGGAATAAATAAATATATATGAATATACATATATGCATACATATATAAATAAATAAATAAATATATATATATATATATATATATATATATATATATATATATATTTATATGTAATGTTATTTGTTCATTGTTTTAATTTATACCCCTCCCCAATATTTTTAAGGTAAAATATATGAATACACAGAAAGGATGGTAATATTAATATGATCAATGAATATAACTATGATATAATAAACGTAATAATTATATTACAATATTATAATAAACGTGTACATATTCTACAAGTACTAATATACATATATATATTTTTTGTGTTCTTAAATATTATATATGCATTATAAATCTTCAAAATTTATTTTAATTATAATACGACAAATCCAAAGTACAAGTTTGGTTTTATAATACCCAAAGGTCTTTTAATTAAATAAATATATATATATATATATATATATATATATATATATGTGTGTATGTATATTTTATGAATACTTAATGATAATATGAAATAATTAAACAAATACATATTTTCATGTGAAAAAAAAAAAAAAGAGAATAAAAAAATATATAGAATGAGAAAAATAATATATATACATATATATTTTTGTTTTTTTTATTATTTTATTTTAATATATTAAATAGTTAGAAATATAAACTCTACACACATATATGTATATGATACATGTGGTAAGGGAAAATTAAGCATATAATAAATAAATAATTAAATATATATATATATATATATATATATATATTACACGTTTAATAATATAAATGACATATAAGAATAATAATAATTCTGTATTATTTTATAAATTTATTTATTCAACCAAAAAAAATACTTATGTATAATGTTCTATACATATTTATTTATAGTATGAATGTATCATTTATTTGCTTGTAGTAGGAAAATTTTATTTTTTTTTCTACATTTCTATTTTTATTATCAATAATAAAATTAAAAAAAATATATAAATAAATATATATATATATATATATATATATATATAATATAATCATCTGTTGGTGTATTTTATTTATTATATATATATATATATATTTATTTATTTATTTTTTTATTCATTCATATATTTATCATCTATTCAAATTTATATTCTTGAAAATAAATTTGTGTATTCGTATTTTTTTTTTTTTGGAGATGCTATTGTATATGTATTTTCTATTTTTATAAAAACATATTTTATTTTTAAGTTTACATATATTAATAATATTTATATGACATTAATATATATGTATATATATATTATATATATTTTACATATGTTGTGTAATATTCTGTATACATATATATAATATTTTGCCGTTATTTTATACTATATATATATGTATATATTTATTAATTTTTTTTTTTTTTCTGTTTTACATAACTAGGAAAAAAAAATAATAAAATAAATAAATAATAATAATGATTTGTTCAAAATGTGTTATTATGTACAGAGTCAACTTATTATTGATAAAAAATGTTACATAATTTTGTAAAATAACATCGTCATCTTTTTTTTTTTTTTTTTTTTTTTTAATATGTTACATAATAATTATCTAATTATAATATTACAGACATATATATATATATATATATATATATATGTTATAAAATATGTGTAAGGAAAATATATTCAACATTTTAACGTATGCCTATTTTTATAATTTATATATATATATATGTATATATATATTACATTTTTATATATTATTTTCTAATTTTATAAAAAAAAATATTAATAATAATAATATATATAACAAGAATGTGCCTTTATATTTATGTTGCATGTTCTCAAATTATAAAAGAGAAAATTATTAAAAAAAAAAAATATATATTTATATATAGATATATCATCTATATATAAATATATATATATATATATATATAAGTGCACATATGAAAATAAAAAACTAAAAACTAAAAAGTAAAAACATATTTTTAATAAATATATATTTTATTTATATATGTTTTAATTAAAAAAAAAAAAAAAAAAAAAAACCAACTTATTCTTATGTTACACATATAATATATATATATATATAATAATAATTATTATTATTTTTATTATTATTATTTGCTACATGTATCATCTATTCTTTAATTCAGAAATTATGAAAAAAAAAAATAATAATTAAGAATACATAATTTTTGTATATAATATTAAAAAATATTAAATAAAAATTAATATATCGTAAAAAATATATATATATATATAATATAATTATATTTAAAATTGTATAAAATATACATATAATATATATATTAAAAATGTGTATATGTATTAAAAATATATTTTCAAAATATCTATAAAAAAGTATTTATTAAAAATGTATAGAAGCAAGACTATATATATAAAAATATATATATAAATATATATATGATAAAATAAAATGAAAAATAAAAGATGAAAAATATTAATTAAAATATAATTAAAAATATTACCTTAAAAATGTATTTGTTCTTTTTTATAACATTGTAGGTATATAATTTTATAATTATTTTTTTTTTTATAACATTAATAATTTCTTACTTTTAATATATCTTATTCAACTTATTTAAAAAAAAAAAATTATTTTTACTAAAACATTAATTTTTCAAAATAATTATATATTTATAAAACATTTCTTTATAAATCTTTATCTTTAATAACTTTTAATTTTTCTTTTTCTTTTTTACCTTTATATGATTAACTAATATTTAAAAAAAAAGAAAAGAAAAAAATACAAAACAAAAACAAATTTATTTCTTTATATATTTTTCTACATATGTTTAAAAATTCTCGTAAAGTCTTCATAGGTTTATAAATATTAAAAAAAAAAAAAAATTAAATAAATAAATAAATAAAATTAATAAATACTATAAAAGCTTCTAATGGTACATAAAAATAAATAAATAAATAAATATATATATATATATATTTTTATATATATATAATGATATGTTTATGTTGCAATATACACATTTATGTATAATTAATAATTTTTTTTTGAAGTATCTATTACACTATATATATATATATATATATAAAGTAAAAAGAAAAAAAAAATCAAAGGTATATATAAAATGAAATAATATAATATTCTTCATATATTTCCTTTATTTTGAAAATTTATCATTTATTTTAAAAACTAAATTATATTACAAAAAAGATAATATATGTCTAAAAGGTTCTTGTGAAAAAAAATTAATAAAATAAATATGAATAAATATAATCATAAAATACACATTATTATTATATATATTATATAAAATTCATAAAAAAAAATTACATAATAATATTATTTATTTTCATAAAATACACGTAAAATGTATCATATTTCATTAATATATCAAAAATTATTATTTATATATATTCTCAATTTTTTTTTTTTTTTTTTTTTTTTTTTCTACATTTTAATAATTAAATTCTTCTTATATTAAATGATACATACTTATTTAGATAAAAATATATTTATTCCAAAAAATTTAAATATGTAGAATAAATATTATCAATAATAAAAATATATAAATAATAATAATAATAAATAAATATATATATATATATATATATATATGAGAGTTCTATTTCTCTCTTTATACTTTATAATAAAATGAAATAAAAAAAAAAAATATATTATTTCCATAAAATGCATATCATAAGTTTTATATTCCTTTTATATTTCGTTCTTATAAAAAAAGAGAATTTCATATGTATAATTCTAAATTTTTTTTTTTTTTTTTTCAAATAAGACAAGAAATGTTTTTGTCCTTCTCCTTTATTTTTATTTCATGACATATAAGACAATTTTGTAAACATATAAAAAATTTTATTTCATTTTAAGAAAGTGTTTATAATAATAAAGTTAAAATGGTTAATTATAAAATAATGCATTTACACGAGACATAAGCGATTACACAAAAATATATATAATATATATATATATATATGTTGTATAAAAAATTAAGAAATAACAAACTTCAGAAATTAGAAATATACACAAATGTGCGATATACAAATGGTATTTAAATATATATAATGAAGATAAATATGTTTTAAAAATATTAAAAGGAGAAAAAAAGAATATGTGAAATTAAAGATTGAAACCAAAAGGGATAGTAAGATTAATACACAATATTTTGTTCATACATTTTTATCAATATTAAAAAAATGGTATATATATATATATATATTATAAATAACGACATTTCTTAATTGTTTAAATGTTTTAATGAGGTTTACACTATATTCGAGTGAACTTCCATAAAATATTTTACATATATATATAATATATTTATATTTATTTATTTATATTTTGCTATTTTCCTTTTTGTTAATTTTATAAAGGCTCATTGTTTTACTAAGAAAACATTTTCAAATTGTGAACACTCTCAACGTTGTGACAGAAAACAAAAAAAATTTACGTTCATACTTTATCAACTTATAATGTAATTATATAAAATTAGGTACAACGTAATATAAAACAACAATATAAAAAAAAAAAAAAAAAAAAAAAAAAAAAAAACCTATTCACAATAATTAAATGTTTAGTTTAATTTTTTAACATTCTAAATATCTAATGTTAAAATTGTTCCAGTAACACATATGCGCATTTTGACTATATATAATATTTCTTGTTTATTTATTTATTTATTTAATTTTTTTTTTTTTTTTTCTTTATTTATTTTTAGTTATTTTCACAATTTTACCTGAGTTGTTCAGGAAAATTAAAAAAAAAAATAAAAAATTATAAATGGCTAGTAGCTACATAATTCACGAACTATAAAATATAAAAATATGTAAATATATAAATATATATTATAAATATATTATAAATATATTATAAATATATTATAAATATATATAAATATATATAAATATATTATAAATATATATCTTTTAATTTTATATTAATGTGTATTATATTGTTTTGTTACTTTTATTCTTTTTTGGAATTATTTTATTCCATACGTCTGTGTAGAACAACCGAATTAAAACTGGATAAAAAAATTAGATTATATTATAAATATAAAACTATTTTTTTTATTTTATGTTATTTTATTTTTTATTTTTAATAATGTGCTACGGCATATTCTTTCCATAATTTTTATAAATGTAATAATTTATGTATTTTTTATTTTTTAAAAAAATAAAAAAACAAAAGAAAACATAAATAAAAAAAAAAAAAAATATAAATTGAATTTCGTGTGAAGAATTATTTAAATTTGTGGTATTTTTAAATATATAAGCCAAAAGGTAAACTTTCGAATGATACAAAATAAAAATATATATACACGCGTATATTATATATATATATATATATATATATATAATATTTATTTATTTATTATTTTAATTGGAATGGGAAAAAATAAAAAAAAAACAAAAAAAACAACATATATATTTGTAACATTATATTTGCATAGATATAAATAAAAAAATAATAATATTAAAGGTCTAGTCATTTTTTTTATGTTTGTAATAAACAAAAGTATAAGCAAAAAATAAAATAATATAATAAAATAATTAAATAAAATAATAAAAATATTGTTATTATATATTTTATGAGAAAATTATATTACAATTTTTAATTTTATTTTCCCATAATTTCCTTTTTTTTTCAAAAAAAAATAAAAAATATTAAATATATATGTTCATCTCTTATAAACATAAAAATAATTGAAACCTGCGTATATATGATAATCACTTTATTTTATTTTTTTTAATTTTATGCATTATTACTAAACAGTTTAAAGAAATAATTTATTCACATGAAAAAAGTTTTGTTCTGTTTAAATTGAGGAAAGAAAAAAAAAATATATATACCTATAATATAATATAATATTAAATACATATATTTTTTTCTCGTTATACTATTATATATATATATATATATATATATATATGTATGTATTTTTTTTTTTTTTTTTTTTTTTTCTTGAATTAATGTGATGATAATGCAAAGTTATAAGAATATAAAAATATAAGAATAAAATACAACATAGGGATTAATTAAAATATTATATATAATTTTTATAAATTTTCTTAATATAATTTTTTTTAATAATAAATCAAACAATGTCAGCAAAAAATGAAAAAGATATGCAGGAGGAAAAATTTTATAGAATAAAAGAAGATAATAAAAATGAAAATGATTCTAATAATAATTTGTTTTTGAAAGAAGAAAAAGAAATATATACATATAAAAAACTTGA
>LT990243.1:1079727-1082227 GCA_900257145.2 Plasmodium billcollinsi
AATACTTATACTTTATAAATACATAATTTTTTTTTTTTTTTTTCTGCATACTTAAATTTTGTACATTATATTTGTAATATATATATAATATACATTTTATAATTTTTTTTTTTTTTTGTTAAAAAATATGCACTTTTTTGTATTTTAATAACTGGCTTATAATTACTTCTTTGTCATTATATTGTAATAAATAAATAAATAAATAAATAAATAAATAAATAAATAAATATATATATATATATATATATATATATTATATATATGTGCGCTTTTATTTATTTATTTTAATAGTACTAATTACGAACACAAAGAACATCATCTCTTTGAATTTAAAATAAGTTAAAAGGTACATTATTATAATAAATAAAATAAAATAAAATAATTATACAAATAATAAGATTAAAAATATATTCAATAGGTAATATTTAATAGGTAATATTTTATAGGTAATATTTAATAGGTAATATTCAATAGGTAATATTTAATAGGTAATATTTAATAGGTAATATTTTATAGGCAGTATTTTATAGGTAATATTTTATAGGCAGTATTTTATAGGCAGTATTTTATAGGCAATATTTACCCATGATATAAAAAAACATTCAAAAAAAAAAAAAAAAAAATTGTGTTAAACGGAAAAAAAAGAAAAATTTAT
Source organism: Plasmodium billcollinsi (assembly GCA_900257145.2). Taxonomy (NCBI): domain Eukaryota; phylum Apicomplexa; class Aconoidasida; order Haemosporida; family Plasmodiidae; genus Plasmodium; species Plasmodium billcollinsi. The sequence goes on from LT990243.1 coordinate 1,080,383, forward strand.
AAACACATTAAATAAATAAATAAATAAATATATATATATATATATATATATATATATAATTATATGTTTATTTTTATTTATTTATTGTAACAGTGTAAACATATTATATATTGGCACATCACAAAGATATAGGAAAAACATTAGGGGATAACGTTCATGTGGCTATTTGCTCTCTAGAGTTTGATCCCTCAATTAGTTTGTTCGTTACACTTTCTATATCATTTCTATAAAATAAAATAAAATAAAATAAAATGTACATATATATCTAGTGACATATGTATGGTTGTATATTATCATATCACAAATATTTTAAATTACACATATATATATATATATTACATGAACTCGGCATTTTTTTCGCATGACTTCCAATTTTTTAGTATATCAGAAATTCCATAACTAAGAAGTTTCTCTCTATAAAAAAAATACAAATGAATATATTTAAATATATATATATATATATATATATATATATATATATTAAGTTTGATTTATACATACCGTGAATAATCTGTGTTACAAAGATAAAACAAGATAATTAAAATCCTACTTTTAATAACTGAACAAGGTACTAATATGGATGACTTGTTCATAATAATGTGGTGTATATTTTGTGTATTTATTTCTTCATTATTATTTGTATTATTGTATGATCCATTTTTTGTTATATTATAATCATTGGTATATAGATACGAAAGGACATATGGAAATAAATAACAATCATCATGAAAAATATATACATGTATAACTTCATGCAAACATAAGTTTATAATAAAAGGTAATATAGCTCTAAATCTTTCTACATTTAAAATTTGATCGCTAATTTTATTTAGAAAAGCTACGTTTTTAAAAAATACCATACTTTCTTTTATTGAACTTATATTTATTAATACATGAGAAACATATATATATTTATCACTTAAGTTTTTATTTATTGATGGCTTTATTGGTAAGAAAAAAAAATATAATAACTTATTAAGAAAAAAACTCACCATAAAATTATCTTCTTTAATGTTTATATTACTATCATTATTTATATCTAATACTTTATATATACCTTCTTTACACCTCGTCAAATTTGATATTATCATAATGTATAAATCAATACAATTATCTTCTAGTTTTTCTTCTTCTTTCATCATGTCAAATAATATCTCGATCAAGTTTCTCTCCGTAAGTTCTACAATAAAAAATATAAATATAAATATAAATAAATAAATAAATATATATATATATAAATTATTATATGTATGATACTTATAAAATATATATGAAAGAAAATGTAGAAGCAAAGATAATTAAATGGAGAATTATATAAAAACACATATTAAAAAAAATAGAAAACATAACAATAAATAAATAAATATATACATATATACATATATATATATATATATTATGTGTTATTTGTTACCCTTTGGTAATTGAGCTGACAAATTTAACAAACATTCTAAGGTCAATAATTTACATCTTGAATTCAAACTTGATATTAAAGTTTTTAAATATTTTTTATTATTTATTATTATATGATCAATAAATTCTTTTTCTTCTAATAAACTTAATATTATTCTTAAACTCTCTTTTTTTACAACATCATTATCACTACTTGCAAATAAAAATAATTCTTCATAAACTTCTTCATTTATTTCTTCATTCTCTTCAACTGTTTTTTCGATTTCTTCATTTTGTTCTTCCATATTTTCAAAAGGGTCTTTTAAAAAAAAAAAAATAATTAAATGGAAAAAAATAAATAAACATATAAATAAATATAAATATATATATATATATTTATTTATTTATTTATTTATTTAAATATATTTATATAATTAAAAATATGCTAATGGG
>LT990243.1:1089727-1122775 GCA_900257145.2 Plasmodium billcollinsi
TCAAATTATTTTCATCCCTTATTTTTATAGCTGTATATATTATATCACTTTTTTCAATGCTATATACATGTTTAGCACCATACGTTGCTGCAAAAAAAGAAAGGATACCTGTACCACAACCTACATCCAAAACTATTTTATCTTTTATTAAATGTTCATTTTTTCTTATAGAATCATAATATGTTCGTGTTCTTACTTCGTCTTTTATCATATCTTCATGTATATGTATATAATTGTAAGAATTAAAATATTCACTATTTCCATTTTCCATTTTTTTTTCTCCATCAAAAGTTATAAAGTTTTTCTTTTCTATCTCACTATTTAATTTTTCTTTATAAAACGGATTCCATTTATTAAAAAATTCTTTTAGTTCTTCTTCCTTAAATTCTTTCATTTCCTTTTCTTTGTTCAAATTAATTCTATTTCCCTTATCGTAATAAACTGCTTCTCGTGTTTCGTAATTGTTCTTATTTATTTTGTTGAATTTGTTCGTCATTTTTTTTTTTTTTTTTTTCTTTGATTTTCCCTAAAAGGAAATAAACATGAACAAAATTTCTACAATATATTTATCCTTATAGGGGTCAAGTATTTATATAATATATATTATGAATGTGTTTATATATAAATATATACATATATATATATATATATATGCAATATTTATGTGTGCATATGAATTATGGTTTAATCTAATATAATCTACTTTCTACAAATTCAATTACCCCCCTAAATATTTAATTTAATTTAATTTTATACGAACATACAAAAAAAAAAAAAAAAAAAAAAAAAAAAAAATGAACAAATACCTTTACCATAAATTAATATAAATCTGAAAATATCTAATTTATATTTTACAAAAACCAATGAAAATAAAACATAACTTTATATTATGAAACACATAACGTTTGTTCTTTTTTCTTAATTTTTCATTTTATATTTTTTTTCATTAATTTGTCATTTTTTTACAAATTTTTTTTTTTAAATATATAAAATTAGGTTAATTATTTTTTCTCTCCATAAAAAGATATATATTGTAAAAAATATGTATTATATTATATATATATATATATATATATATATATATATATATAATATATATATTTATTTTTAAATACGTTCAGCCTTCTATATATTATTTATTTTATATATATATATATATATTATATGCATAATATTGTAAAAAGATATTTGTTTACGATTAATACATTTTTAAACATATTAAATTTAATAAATATATTAATATCTTCTCTTTTTTTTTTTTTTTTTTTTTTTTGGAGAGAATTAAAAATAGCAATTAAATGTGAAAAAAAGAAGAAAGAAAAAAAAAAAAAATTAATTGTATAAACTTTAAAAATTATAATATATATATATAATAACATATGTTTTATTGGTCAATTTTATATACAATAATATATAAATTAAATAAAAATTAAGCATTGTGTTATATAAATATAATAGGTACATATAATATGTATATATACTGATATGTAATATATATATATAAATTCATATATATTGGAATCATGTTATTGATTCGTATTCCCTTTCGGTTTCTCTTAATACGTCTTCTAAAATTTCAATATCTTGAACATTCAAATATTCCTTTGTTTTCTTGGCACAATTAAGTTGTTTTCGAATGTACTCTAGATTTTTTTCACGTTTCGATTCTCTCTCAAAGAGTTCATCAAGTGCATTTTTTTCTTCGCTAGAATTTTTACAAAAGCTATCTCCAAGTTTCAATATATGTATATCTCCCAGTTCGTTTCCTATAGCTACATATTTATTATTGGCATGTGAATCTATTTCAGTGATTGAGCAATTACAAATTTTATGTTTAATTATGGGTTGATTAAAATTATAAAGTAGATTCCAGAAATCTAAGTATCCATCTTTTCGTATTATCATAAAGAATAAAGAATCATAAATCCATAAACCTTTATTAATAACACATTCATTATAATAATTTGAAATTATTGGAAATTTAATATCTTCTGACCAGATATTAAATCCCCATTTATCTGTTGATAAAAAATATTTTAAATTGATTGGTATTCTTTTAATACTTGTAATACTAGAAAGATGTTTTTCATTTGATGCTCCATATTTTTGTAGTAGCTCTAAATTTTTGGATTGTCTTTTGGATAAAGATAAGATATATCCTTCATCTGTTCCTATTAAAATTTTGGATGGTCCCGCTTCTAAATTCCATTCTAAACAATTTGGACTGTAATATAAATTTTTAGTAGCAATAGTAGAAGTGATATTATTATGTAATAATTTATTCATTGTATTTATGTTAGTGCTGTTATTATACAAGATATTATTATTATTATTATTATTATTGTTTATATCGTTAGATATTTTTGAAAGATCATGTAGTTCGTTGTTTGCAGTTTCAACTAGCTCACATATCTCTGAAGGATCTTTATTCAAATAAAAGGATTCAATAGGTTCAGCAAAATTTCGTATATCCCAAATTAAAGATAAACCATCACTAGATATAGACAAGCAATGATTATTTGTTTTTGTTTGTAACCATATAATATCATGAACTGTATTTTTATGACTTACATTTATAGATGATGATTCACATAAAGTATTTTTTTTTCTTAGATCCCATAAGTTAACTGTACCATCATAAGAACCAGCTAATAATAAATCTGAATTCTTATGATTAAATCTCATACATTTTATAAATGTTTTAGAATATAATGTTTGATAAGGATTATTAATTTGATTTAAATTATATAATAAACAATTCTTAGGTGAATTATGTAAAATTTTTTGATAATCATTTACACAATAAGATATAGCTAATTTATATGTATTATCTGTAGACCATTTAATAGATGTAATAAATCTTTGATATTTTCTCATTTTATCTTTAATAACTAATATAGATTTTATTTTAAAATTTTCTTCATTTTGTAAATCATTTTTAAAATATTCTTCATATATATTTATACTATTATTTTTATTTAATATTTTTGTTGTTTCATTCATTAATATTTTTAAACTATTAATTAAATTTATATCTTTATCTAATCTCTTAATATATTTTATCTTATTTTGTTGTTCACTTATATCTACATCTTTTGTCCATCCACCTTCATTATGATAAAAAAATTTATTTTCTAATTTTAAACTCTCAATATTTACATACTGCTCACTATATTTTTTTATATTATCATCATTATAATATATATTCTCTTTATAAATATATTCCTTTTTTAATTCCTCGTTTGCTTCAATCCTTCCTATTATCTGGCTCTTGCTTTTCTTAAATAAACATTTCTTACCAATGTCGCTTTTTTTTTTGGAATAACAATAGTAGTAATCAATCATTAGTACTTATCAAAATTAAATGGTATACATAAATATGTATATATATATATATATATATTGTTCTTAAATATATGTAATTTTATATATACTCTTTGTGTGCTCATATAAGGGTACAAAAAATGTCTAACAGTTTCATATATTAACAAGACGAGTATTTGTAAAGAAAATATTTAAATATTACAATATAAATAACTTAAGTGAAAAAATTCTAATAGCAAATTTAAGAATATGTAAATATATTGGGATTATTATGTTATTTAAAGTGTATATTGATCATTCCTATGTTTATATAAAATATATATATATATATATATTATAATCATAGTTTAAATTCCCTTTTTTTTCTTTTAATGAATGTATTTTTTAAGAATCTATAACTAATTTTAATATTTACAAATTATGCGCTCATACACATTATTTGTGTATTTTACAATGTATATATATTTGCATATACTCAACTTTAATACTTTGAACAATGATTTTTAATCCAGTTTTTTTCTCTCTCATTAATTTTTCTAATTTCTCTGTTATCCTTAAAGTCATAAACAATTTGTTTATCAATGTCACAGTACCCATCCCCTAGAAAATGAAAGAATATATATTATTCAAAAAAATTAAATGAAATAAAATAAGGAAAAGATAATAATGAATGAACTAGCCAAATAAAAAAAAAAAAAGACAAAAATAAAAAAAATAAAAAAAATAAAAAAAAAATATATATATATATATATATATATATATATATATATATATATATATATTTTTTATGTGTGCATCCATTCATACCAATATCGTAAATATCATCTAAGTATGAATTTTTTTTTTCTTCTGTATAAATAATTTCATTGTTATTAATTTTTTCATTATAAAAATAAGGACTATCAATTAAATAAGTCCAATTATCTTCATACTGTAATCCATCACTGAAATAATATTTACCATCAACAAACTTCCCATTCTCCCATTTCCCCATATATTTTCCTTGATCCTTAAAAATTAACATACCTGAAATTAAAAATTGTTATGATAGATTAATGTCTTTTCAATATTTCTATGTTATATATAAAGACTATAAACATGATTTATGAAAATATTGATTTTCTCTCTTTTACTACATTTTAAAATATGTATATTTTTTTTTTTTTTTACATAACTATTATATATATATATATATATATATATATATGTATGTATATGTGTGTGTGTGTTTGTATGTATATATACATATTTTTTTATTTATACCTTCCCCATGGAATTTTTCATTTTTAAATTCACCCTCATATACATTCCCATTTGCATAAATATATTTCCCTTTGTTTTTTTTTTCGTCTGAATAAATAATTCTTGACATTAGAAAAAAAGGATTATATTTTATAAAACACAAAAAAGAAAAAAATATAAGGATTTCTATACTTTCTTAGGATTTAGCAAGGATTTTATTTTTTTATATATTTCATAATTATTAGTTATTTCTTATATATTTATATATTATATATATTTAAATATGTCTAAATTTTTATATTTCACTTCGATAATAATTTATATATTTTAATATATATATATATATATATATATATAACCAAATGAATGCACTTAAGAAAAAAATATGACCACCATTTTATATCTTTTTTTCATTCAAACATAGAATATAGAGAATAAAGGATTATAAGATTTATGCAATCTTATATAAAATAAACCATATTAATAGTAATAATAATAATAAATTTAAATGTTTACGTTTTATGAAGAATTATTAAAATGTTCAATAAGGAAAAAAATAAAATATATATAAAAAAAAAAAAAAAAATATGAAATATTTCTTATATTTTTAAAAAAGAAAAAAATTATGTCTTTTTTTTTTTTTTTTTTTTTTTTTTTTTATTATTATTAATAAGAAAAAATATATTAAAATGTTTTTCTACGTAAAATGGTAATATTAATAGCAAAAAAAAAATATATAAACATGAATGAAATAAATATTATATATATATATATATATATATATATGCATATTTTTTTTCTGCCTTTTAATTGATCCATTTTGTTCTTTCTTTTTTGTTTAAAACATAACATTTTTTTTGTATAAAGTTGATGTGCTCATATATGCGCATACATATATATAATGTTGTTGTACATATATTTATACTTAACATATGATAAATATTTTATATCGTTATTCTCATTTCATTTTTAAGGCTTGGGACCATCTTAAAGAGACGTAAGTAAATATTTTTATAACGGAATAGAAACAGATTAAAATAAGAATTGAAATTGAAATATGCAAGGTAGCAAATCTTTTTTGTACTATAAGTTCTCCTGGGAAGAAACCATTATTTTTACATGGTAGAGAATTATTATCAGGAGAACATTTTATAAGTGCATCATCAAATTTAATTTTTGCTAATACAGAAGCAGAATATGTTTGATAAGATAACCATTGTAGATATCTGAATGGTACATCTAGTTTACTTATTTCTACATAGAATCCATTTGTTAATGTCATAGTTAATAGAACTACAGATAGAAAGCTAACTGCTTTACTAAAGTTATCAAATAATGTTGATATGAAATATCCTAATGAACTACTAATTAAAGCATTTAATAAAGTAATAAAAGCATAACTTAGATAAATACCAAGTTTTAATGTTCCATATAATATAAGGTGTGTAACTAATATCCAGAATGCGATAATCATAAAAAAATAAATAAATTCAGCTAATAGTTTAGAAAGAAAATAATTACTAACTTGGAACGTTTTCATATTACGTTCTTTTGCTATTACTTCTCTTTCGGATGGAAATGAATATAAAGATAGATAAGCTGGATAAAAAGTCCAATAGGAAAGTATAAAAAAGATAGCTCCTATAGTATCTATTATACCTTCTTCTGTTTCTTCTTTAAATGTATGTAACCATAAGACACCAAATAGTGTTAATATAACAACTAGATCTATAACTTTAATAATTGTAATTTCATCTGTTATAATTTTTTTTAGACCTCTGATTAATAAGAAAAAATTCTGTCTAATATAGGGTGTTTTATTTTCTTGTAATGAAATTAATAATTCTACAGCTTTAAATTTAATAATATCATGATCTCTTGTTTTATTTTCTTGTGTACATAATATAGGTGATTTATTTATTGAGGATATATTTGTTGATGATTTATTATTAACTTGTGAATTTTTCGTTGTACTTTCATTTGTCTTTTCGATAATACTATCATAATCATCATGAATAATTTTACTATCAATAGCTTTTACATTCATATAATATCCAACATCACTATCAAAATGTAAATATTTATTATAATTATCAATTAATATTGCTTCAAAATTTTTATTAGATAATATATCCATTAAATAATCTGCTACATTCCATCCATAAGGACAAATAAATCCTACCTTTTTTAAATATTTATTTAAATCTGTAGTTTTTCCATGATATATAATATATCCATTAGTAATAGCGATTAATCTATCAAATTTTGAAAACACTTGACTACTTGGTTGATGCAAAGAAGAAATTATTGTTGTATTAGATGTTTGAGCTATTCTTTGAATACATTCAACTAATGATAATGCAGATGATGAATCTAATCCACTTGTAGGTTCATCCATTAATAATAAAGGTGGATTAGATAATATTTCATTTGCTATAGATAATCTCTTTCTTTGACCACCACTTATACCTCTAATAAATGCATCACCTACTATAGTATCTTTTACATGTGTTAAACTCATAATATCTAAAACTGAATGAACTAATTCATTTAATTTTTCTTTATCTCTAATATCTAATTTTAATTTGGCTGTAAATTCAATAGTTTCATATACAGTTAATCTTGAAAAAAAATAATCATCTTGTAATACATAACCCATATGTCTTTTTATATTTTTCATTCTACTCATATCATTTATTAAAAACTCTCCCTCTACACCTTCTGTTACCTTCATAGATAATATATTCAGCAATGTTGTTTTACCGCTTCCACTTGGGCCCATTATAACTGTAATTGTTTTTGGTAGCAATATACCTTTTATACCGTGTAATATTTCTAACCTACCATTATCTACTGAATATTTTACATTTGAAAATTCATATTTTATTTTTTCATATGATACGTTAGAACTTTTTTTTGAAATCCACCCTTTCAAATCCATTCTGGATCAATGTTTTTTAAAATATTTATATGTATGTATTTTTTCAGTATATGTCTTTATGTATATTTGTGTAGGTAGCCGCATGAAGTATCATATATGTATTATATATCAGCCGCATATATAATAAACTATATAAATAAAAAAAAAAAAAAAAAAAAAAAAAAAAAAAATATACATACATATATATATATATATATATATATAATTTTATTTATATATCCATTCATATTTTTTTTTCCAAATGAGCAACATTTTTATTGTCTGTTAAAATGATAAAAATTGAAAATGTAACTTTTTTTTTTTTTTTTTTTTTGTAAACACATCCCCATAAGGGTTATACAAGTAGAGTATATACATGTGACATATATTCATTATTATTATTTATATGATACACACGTACATATACATATATATATATATATATATATATATATATATATATATATATATATATGTTTCCTTTTTGTTACATGATCATATGAATTTATTTATTTTCCTATATGGACAATGTCCTGTATTTTTTGAACTATAAAATATATCATAGTGGGAGCATTTCATATTTAACAATGTTTTATTATATTTTTTTCTTTTGAATTATAGAAATATAAGAACGCCAATAATTTCAACCATATGGCAAAATAAATGTTGGTTAGGAAAAGTTAACAAAAAAAAAAATGTTCTGATCTTTTTTAAAATATATATATATATATATATATATATATATATATATATATACATGGGATAAAGAATAGACTACTTGAAAATTAAAAAAAAGTAAATTATAAATGAATAAATATATATATATATATATATATTATGAACAAAAAAAGAAAAAAAAAAAAAACAGAAAAAAGTGTATATATATATATATATATATATATATAACAGCTGTATGCACCTTTTATGCTTGGTGGAAAATAATATTTGTCATTTGCTATTTTCATTACAGAGTAACCCTTAAACATACATATATATTTATTTTTTTATCACTGTTCATTTTTAACGTTTTTCCTTTCAGATCGTAGCAGTGTCTAAAGAAACGTCATAATACTCATCATTTTCTAAAAATTTAACAAAAAAAGGATTGTAGAATGATTTATTTGTTGTATCATTTTGTTGTTTATTTTTCCTATATGAATAAAAGAATAGAGCATTTTCCTCATGATATATAAATATGTTCAAAATAAATTGCCCTTCCTTTTCTACATCAAAAATTTGTTTTATTTGAAAAAGGTTTTGTACTATATGGTAACAAAAAATTTGATAAATGTTGAGTGGATATTTATTTATATTATTATATTGTTCTTTCTTTTGTTCTTTCTTTTGTTCTTTCTTTTGTTCTTTCTTTTGTTCTTTCTTTTGTTCTTTCTTTTGTTCTTTCTTTTGTTCTTTCTTTTGTTCTTTCTTTTGTTCTTTCTTTTGTTCTTTCTTTTGTTCTTTCTTTTGTTCTTGTTCTTGTTTTTCTTTTCCTTTTTGATTTTCTTGTGTCATATTATATTTCTGTACAAAGGGAACATGTTCTCTGAGGTATAAGAACAAAATAATCTCCAAAAAATTCATTGTTCTTTCAATGAATAGATTTTTTATTATATCATTTTTGTAGATATTTAGAATGTGTATACCAATGGAATCACTTATTTTTTCATACTTATGATTAAATATATTTACAGAATAAGAAATGTGAGCATTTACAAAATATATGAAATAATTAAGAGTAATTTTATATGATTCACTTTGTTTGTTTTTAATTATTTTATAAAAAGATTGTTTTTTATTATAATGAAATATATTATATATTATATTAGGTTGTACATATAAATATATATTTTTTTGTTGATACTTTAATTTACGTTTTAAAATTATATTTTCTATGTTATTAAAAATACATAACTTTTTGTTTACCTTAATTGGATTGCATTTATAACGTAATATTTGATCAACATCATTTTTATTAAGAGAAAATATTTTATCATTATTATAAGAAGAATTACTTTCATTTATATGTTTATTTTTTTTTATATGTAATAATTGTAATAACATATTTTTCATATTATCCTCAAATAATAGTATTATTTTGATTAACTTTGATTTGTGTATAATATTATGTACATTAAGAAAATATAATTTTTTGGTTCTTTTTGTAAATTGTTCCTTTTCTTTATTTTTATCAATAAGATTATTTATATATTTAGATGATACTATATAGTTCATATTTTTCAATGTGAAAATTTTTTTCATAAAATCTTTACTTATAAATTTCTTTTCTTGGTATGTTCTTTTTTGATATGTTCTTTTTTGATATGTTCTTTTTTGATTAGTATTTATATGAAATGAATTATTGTTTTGTCTATGATACATTATATTTGGATATTTTAAATCTAAAAAATGCTCAAGAGAAATAATTTTTGATACATATTCAGATGATAATAAAGGTTGTATTGATGATGATATATGTTTGTAATTTTGTTTCGTTTGAGAATAATCATGATTATGATTACATTTATTAATGTCTTTATTATCATTAATACATATAAAATTTAATTTTTGTTCAGTATTTATATTATTATAATTATTGTTTTTATTTCCGCATAAATTTTTATATATACTTTTTTTTTCTTTTTTAATATTTTGTATAAATTTTTTAAAATTATAAAAAATACATTTATGCATATAAATAAAATGATTTGATAATTCTTTTTTTTCATTGTTTTTAATATATATATTTTTTATTATTTCTTGTATATTATGTATATTGATATAATTTTTTTTTTGTTTTTTTGTTGTAATTGTGTAAAAGTTATCTTTTGAAAAATATATATTCATTATATATAAAAAAAAATACAATAACCATTTGTTCATTTTAAATAAGAAAAGAAATCGTTTCTTTTCTATATCATTGGAATAACATATATTTTTTAATAATTTATTTTTCTTCTTCTTAATAAATTTTAATTGATTTTGATATGTATCTTTGAATAATTTTGTAAAAAACATATTATTATCATATTGAAAGAATCTTGTATAAAATATGTTGTCTATCTTTCTTCTAATTTTAAAATGTAATAATAAAAGAAGATATGGAAATTGTTTTAATATATATTGAAAATGATTTAATAAGAATATTCTTTCAAAATAAGTAAATGTATTATATTTACAAAAAAAGAAATATATACATGAACATATATTTTTCGTTATATTTAATATTTTCCTTTTACATGAATTCATAATTTTAAATATATTAATTAAATAGAAATTTTGTTTTTTGTTTTTTGTTTTTTCCTTTTTGTCTTTTCTTTTGTTATAATAATAATTTTTATTATATGATATATTATCTTTATTTAAAATATTTAATTCTTCATTTGTTGTGTTCTTTTTTAATAAAAAAAAATATACATAAATATATTGATTTTCTGATAATATCATATTTTCCAACATATTATTCCAACTTAATAAATCTGTAACATTTTTACATATTCTTATTAACTTATTTTGTACAAATTTTATACAAATATTATTTGAATGTATTATATGGGCATATTTCATTATTACCTTTTTTATTTTATGAAATAAAGTATTATGTATATTATAATTCTTTTCCTTTAAACAAAAATTGTCTATAATGTTATAGAATGTGTAAATGTATATATAATTACCTGTATCAATATTCTTTTTATTATTTTTTTTTTTCATTTTATTTAGGTTATTATAATTTATATATCCCTTCAGGGTTCTATTGGAAAGATATTTTTTCAATTTATTTATTAATTTTTTTTTGTTATACATAATTCTAAAAATTATAAATAGCTCAACTAGAAACTTTAATATTAAATAAAAATTATTATTTTCTTTTTTCTCTTTTAAGTTAGGTGTTATATTTGATAGTACATATTTGTATTTATTAAAATATATTATAAATGGGTATATAAAAATATAAAAGCATTTATTCATGTTATTAAATGTTACAAAGATATTTTTTTCTCTCTTTAATGTATCACTTTGGTATATATAAATTTCATAATTACAAAGGGTATTATTATTACAGATCACATTTTCATTAGAATTAATATTACTTCCCTTTTTAATTTTAATTTTACTTTTATTTATATTTTTATTTATCTTTATTTGTGTCTTTATATTTTTATCACCTTTTGGTAATAACAAAGATGCAATAATTTCTAAAGAATGTTTGAGTCCCCCCTTTTTTTTTAAACACTTACTTCTTTTTTTATTATTGAAATTATATTTCAAATAATCTACAGGAAAAATATTATAGCTATTATATTTTTTGCGATCTCTAATATAATTACGAACATCTCTTAAGTTCATATCATATATCAAATTATTTTTCATATTATTATTTCCTACGGTATATTTTTCAATACCATTTGTTGTATTGTATTTCATATGGTTCATACATACATTATTATTGTTCTTATTAATAATAAATCCGTGTTTATTTTCTTCATTATATAATAATTTATATAAAACATGTTTAAATTTTATTATAAAGGACATATGAGATATGGACTTATTTTCATAATTTATAAATAACATATAATGATCAACAAATTTTTTGGTATCTCCATTTTTTTTTACTTGTTTATCATTATTTTTCATAAAAGAATGGTAGCTCAAAGGAAGAGAATTAAAAGTATGATTATCACAATGTATAAAATTATTATAAGTGTAATTATTGTTTTCGTTATTTTTTTTAGTACACATATATATATTTTTTTCTTTATCATTTTTGTTTATACCATCTAAATGCTTTTCTTTCATATATCTAAGAATATTATTTTTTTCATCCATACATTTTTTATAATATCTCTTATAACTTATATTACTATATTCTTCTTTCTTATAATTACAATACATATATTTTTCTCTTCTAAAATAAGATGGTTCATTATAAAATATAATAATACATGATGAAGTACTCATATGTCTTATATCATTCTTGATTTCAAATAATTGTTTATTCATATAATAATTAATTTTATGAAAAATAAAAAAATTATTATTTTTATCAATTAAAAAATGAAGAGTTCCATTCATATGAACATTTTGCCCTAAGCGTGCAAGTGCTACATATTTTTTTCCTTTTTCAATTTGTATACTTTTTTGTATATTACAATGAAGAAATGTATCATCATAGATGTTTACAAAATTTCTTATGCATTTTTTCTTTTGAGATATATATAATTCATATAATATTTTATTTATATATTTTAATTCTATTAAATTAAATAAATAACCTCTTTTTTTCTTTTGTTTTTTTCTTTTTTCATCCTTCAACCTTACTAATACATCGTGAATAATACGATAATCTTTTAATTGTGTTAATTCTTCATTTAATTTTTCATCAAACAATTTTTTATCTTTCTTAAAATACATCATAAAAAAAAAAAAAAAGAAAACCGTACAATTCAATTTTTCTCTATCTTTTATTCTTTAAAAGTTTTCCATTTGTTAATATGTTCTTATAATGTATATATATAATATAAAAAATAACGTATGTGTATTTTATTCATTTATTTAATTATTTATTTGTAAAATGTATGTGTAACAAAAAAATAAATAAAAAATAATTCCTTGTATCATTATAGTTGTGAATTATTTCACCTATTCCTTTTTATTTTTTTTTTTTTTTTTTTTTTTATACTTATTGTTAACAAATTAAAGGATAAATATTATAGTTACATTTTATACGATCAGAAATAGTTTTATAATCGTGTTAAATTCTTACACACAAACTTGCAATAATTATTTTGTAAAATTTATTAAATAAAAAAACAAAAATGTACACGTAAAAATATTATAATACCACAAAAAGGTTATATTATATACATATATTTATATATTTATTCATTTTAGTACACAAAAAAAAAAAAAAAAATTTTTTTTTTTTTTTTAATGATGTAAACTATACTTGTATTGAGAAAAAAAAAATTTTAAAAAGAATGATTTGTAAAATGAATAAAGCATAATACAATTACACAATATTATAAAAATATTTATATTTATATTTATATTTATTTATATATTTATTTATATATGATCATCCTGTGTTTTGCATTCCTGCTGCTATGGCCTTTATAGACACTATTAAAGCATCGTTAAGTGAAGTGTAATCAATAAATTTGTTTGTAGCCTCATCATATGTAGATACATTAGTTCTTGATGGAATTCTTTCAAAATTTGAATCTATGTTTTTAACATAATCAAAGAAACTTTCATTTTCTGTTTCACTTTGTGGGAATACATATGGATGTGATTCAATTAATGGATGAAATTTAGGATTTTTGATTAATTTTTTTTTTTTTCTACTTAAATAAGAATTAATACGAACAGTACTATTTTTATTCATAAGCTCAATATGTTTTCCTTCATCATTATTAAATAATTCTTTTTGTTTATTAAAGTTATAATTTTCTGTATAATTTGTTTTATGAGTATTTAAATCATTAATATTATTATTTTCCACATTATTATTCAATTGATTATTATCTTGTTTTATATTTTGTATATTTGTATATTCAGATGTAGAAGTAACTAATGTATTTTCATAAATTTTATAATTATGTGTAATATTTGTATAACTACTATTATCCTTATTATCAAGTTGATCTTTATTTTCATTTTTCTGTTTACTTTCTTTTTCTCTTAATCTTTTAAGTGCTTGTATTTGTATCAAATTACAAACCGTTACCCATTTAGTACGACATTCAATAGATCTTTTCGTTAATTGATCATTATCACAAAATTTTTTTTCATTTGTTACAAGGAATGTTAATTCCATAGATTTTTTAAGTTTTTCCCTTAAGAGAACACCAATATATTTTAATTCTTCTGGAACTAGAATATCATATTCTTGTGATATTTGTATACTAGCTTTAGCCATAACCATACTTATTAAATTAAAAAAGCTAGTACAGAATGGCCAATGTGTATACATATCTTGTATAATATGTAATTTATTATTATTTATTAAATAATCATAAATTTTTTCA
Organism: Plasmodium billcollinsi; assembly: GCA_900257145.2. Taxonomy (NCBI): domain Eukaryota; phylum Apicomplexa; class Aconoidasida; order Haemosporida; family Plasmodiidae; genus Plasmodium; species Plasmodium billcollinsi. Next base: position 1,104,245 of record LT990243.1, read on the forward strand.
ATACCTAACCATACAGATAAATGCATTCGATTTTGTGTCCATGAGAAAACCCAAGGTATTGCTCTTAAAGATTCTACATTTCCTTCTTTTCTTTTTGATGGTCTTGAACCTAAATTTAATTTCCCTATTTCAATTTCTGGTGTAGCACATCTAAAATATTTAACAAAATCTTTATTTTCATAAACCACTTTTCTATATTCTTTTGTACTTATCTCACTAATTTCATCCATTAAATCTCTCCATTCTTTTTTTATTACAAGAGTATTTTTTAATAATGAACATTTTAAAAGAGCACTCATATATATTTCTACCGATCGTAAAGCCATACCTTTTAAACAAAAATCTTGTGTTATAACTTCACCTTGTATAGTAACTCTTAAATAATTTTTAATAGTATTAATAGGTTGAGATAATATGGCTAAATGTTGAGGTCCCCCACCTCTACTTACACTTCCACCTCTACCATGAAAGAAACGTATTTCAACTGAATATTTTTTACCTATATGTACAAGTTTTTCTTGTGCTTTAAATAATTCCCATGCAGATGTTAATCTTCCACCATCTTTTCCAGAATCTGAATAACCAATCATAACTTCTTGTTTATCGTCAAAATTTGTTGTTAAATGTTTACGATACCATGGATTTTTTAATAAATTTTCTAATATAACAGATGAATTTTGTAATGATTGAATTGTTTCTAATAATGGTACAACCCGTTGTGTTTTTCTTTGTGTACCTTTTTTCATTTCCTTTTGAAACACTTCTACTAATAAAATATCAGAAGCGTTTGTACACATAGAAACTATGTATGCACCTAAAGCACTATCTTCTATTTGTGAACAAACATCAAAAGTTTTTATAACATTCATAAAATCATTTGGTACATCTTCCTCTTCTTCAATATTTTTTGGTATTAAAGGTCTATTAGAATTAAGAATATCTGTTAAGAAATTCATTTTTTCTTCTTCATTTAAGAGTGAATACTTTTTCATATTTAATTTCTGACATATATAATTCATTGTAGATATGTGTTTTTCTGATTCTTGTCTTATATCTAATTTCATTAAATGTAAACCAAAAATTTTAACATTTCTAATAACATCTTTTAAATATCCTTCTGCAATTAATGTATTACCAGATTCTACTAAACTTTTATAACATTCTAATAAAATTTCTTCAAATTCATCAGAATTATGGAACATTAATTTTTTAAAATCTTCATCAACTCTTTGATTAGATATTAATGATTTATAAACTTCAACAACACTTTTTAATTTTGCCCAGACAACTAATAAAGCTCTACGATATATTTCTTTTTTATTTGATTTAGAAAAAGGAGAAAACCATTGAAACTTTTTGGCTAGGTATTTATGGTCTTTATCAAAAATATATTCTGAAACTTCATCTTCTAAAAGTTTTACATAAGATCTAAAATGTTGTGTACAATGATGTAATGTTAAATCTCTAATTAATATTTCAATCATAGGAATAAATAATTCGCATCCTCTAATTTTATTCATATAACATACATATTTTGTAGTTTCTGGTAATACAAATGGATTACCATCACGATCACCTCCTGCCCATGATGAAAAAATACAAAGTTTAGAATTTAATTGAACAGGTGGTAAATTATATTCAAATAATACATTATCAATATATCTTATAATATTAGGTATACGATAAAAAATACAATTCTCAACTATGTCAACTAAAGATATGGCTTCATCAATAGGTGTAGGTTTTATTCTTCTAATGACATCAGTTTTCCAAGATGATAATAAATTAGTTTTTAAATTATCATATAATAATTTCTTTTTATATAATTCTTTATCAGTATTATCTAATTTTAATAATAGTTCACCTAATCTTATATAATTTTTTAAAAGAGAAGTTCGAATAGCTTGGGTTGGGTGTGTAGTCAGTACAAATTCAATAGTTTGGTTGCATAACTGTTCATATATATCATTTAACTGAAATCCATTTTGTATTAAAATATTAAATGTACCTTTTAAGGTTTCATTAACTGAACCATATATTTTATCATTAGGTATAAAAGATTTATCAAATGCTTTTCTTCGTCTTCCTCTATGAGCCCATTCTGCAAAATTAGATATAACACACATATGTCCAAATGCATTTACAATAGTACCTAAATATTCATCTTTTAAATTATATATACAATTTTTTAAACTTAAAAAATTATCATCATTTGGATTTTCACTATATGTTTCAGATAAATCATGAATAGTACATAATATTTCAAATAAATTATTAGGTAAATTATCTTTTAACATATCAAATAATAAAAAGTCTAATGCTTTTATATCATCTTTTAAAGGTTTTATAAAATCAACACAACCTTTCTTTTCTATCATTTTCCCTTCAATTAAAAATTTTAATTTTTCACCTTCTTTTCCTCCATTATCGGTATTATTCACGTGGTCATCTTCTGTACCACTACAATAAATGAAATTGTTATTATTGCTCATTTGTGAAAATTAATATATATATATATATAGATAGATAGATAGGTAGATAATTTTTTTTTTTTTTTTTTTTTTTTTTTTCTGGACCAGGGAAATATATGTGATCCTTCCGTGTATATACGTATAAATGTATATTTTTTAATGTCCAATTTATTGTGCACACCTAAAAAGTGGGTAATTTTTTTTTCCTTTTTTTCAAAACAAAGTATGAAAACGTCCACGTATATATTATATATTTTTATTTGTATGATTTTGTATATACAACAAAAAATATATTTATATTAATATATATATATATATATATTATTATTATTATTATTATTATTATTTTTTTTTTTTTTTTTTTTCTTTTTTATTTTGTACAAAAAAAATAAATCATTATAACAAATATTTACATTGAATATAATAACAACAGAGGTGGTAGTTGGAAAAAAAAAATACATATACATATAATATAATATATATAATAAAATACTTTAAAAATGTTATAAACACAAATATATTTCCGAAATAAAATAAAAAAAAAAAAAATCGAGAAGTTTTCACAAAAGAGAAAACATTAAAAAATACATACATATAAATAATATTTTATGTGTACTTTTAAAATATATGGAAATATGGAAAAATTTAATATATATATATATATATATATATGTATATTTTTATAATAAAAAATAATGTAATATAAAGTAATGATAAATATATAAAATTCAATATAAATGTTAAAAAATATATTATAAAGACATTACATATTATAAGATATTAATATGTGTAAGTTTATATATGTATTTTTCTTTGAATTTATTTTATTATTATTTTTTTTTTTTTTTTTTGTTGGTAGGTGTGTGGGGCATAAATATCCCTGAAAAATTAATTACAGTTTATTCTAATTAAGATAATTATAAATATATATAATATAAAAATAATAATAAAAGTTATAAAGGAAATACATAGTAATGTATAAATTATATATTTATACAAAAAATAAAACATGTAAAAATATTTTTTTAAGTAAATTTTTGATGTCTGAATTTTTTTTTTTTTTTTTTTTTTTTTGCACTAACATCTATTTTAAAAAAATGAATGAAAGAAAAATAAAATAAAATAAATAAATAAATAAATATATATTTATATACAAATAAACAAATAAATAAAATATAACCTTTTCTAGTTGAAAAATATATACTATATGGAATATTTTTTTTTTTTTTTTTATAAAATTTTACGAATTCAAATTTATTAAATATATATATATATATATATATGTATGCATTTATTTTATTATATATTTTTTATTATATTCCTTTTTTTTTTTTCTTTTTTTTTTTTTTTTTTCTTTTTTTTTTTTTTTTCTTTTCCTTCTATTGTAGAGTTCATAAACAACCTTATAAATATAATTGATATATTTCTTCAATTTTACATAAATAAATAAGGATAATAATTTTAGGAATATATTAAAACACAGATCAAATAAAATTATAAAATAAATCTATTGAACATATAAAAATATTTTATTTGAAAAGAAAAAAAAAAAAAAAAAAGGAATAATAAAATAAGACACAAAAAGAAAAATATATATATATATATATATATAACTTTTATATAAAAGACATAAATGTTATACAATCATTTATATGAAAGACAAAAAAAAGAAAATAACATAACATAACATAATTTTTTTAATATATTTATAATAAGTATAAACAACATATAATATTATATGATTATTTAGTGTACATAATAATATCATTTGATTATGTTGATTAATCTGGATTTTTTTTTTTTTTTTTTTTTTCGGTTAAATTCAATTTTTTCTTTTAAATATTCTTAAATTTTTTGGCATAACAGAAATGAATAAATATAAACATTTTTTAAGGTGTTATCTATTTTGTTTTTCTGTAGATTATTTATTTCTCTACATATTATTTGTATTATTTTTTTTTTGTAAAGAATAACTTTTTAACAAACTCCTAATTGTAGCAACACATATATAATATATATATAATATACCATATATAAAACATATTTTTAAAATTATTTTTTTTTCATATATATATATATATATATATAATATATATTTATCTATAATATTTCTTCAATATATATATAATATAACTTCTATACATGATTAAAAAAAAAAAAAAAATGGATTTACCCATTAAATTTTTATATATTTATATAAATATTCTCTTTTTTTTTAATATAATAATATTATTATATGTTTTAATTATAAGAAAAACGTATCCTTTTACTTCATTTTTTTATTATATTTATATATTTTTTTGTTTATAAGCTTATTAATAAATAATATACATATAAAAGAAAAATAAAATAAAATAAAATAAATAAAAAATAAAATTTAGCACCCGTTTTTAATTTTTTTTTTTTTTTTTTTTTTTTTTTTTGTTATAGAATTATATAATATTATAAAATTTAATAAATAATGTGGTAATAAAAATAAAGCGTTTGATTTCTATAATAAAACATAAATATGGTTTTATATATATTTCAAATGTAGAACAATATGATTATATAATATATATATATATATAAAAAAACAATATACATATAATATTATATATGCAAAGGAAATAATGAAGAAAACAAAAAAAAAGGAATATAAATTTAATAAATATTATAAAAAGCAAATATACCAAATAATATAAAATATATATATTATATATATATATATATATATATATATATATATATTTATATATATCAAATATTTACATTTTTTTTTTTTTTTATTGTTTTAAAATGAATGATGTTAAAAATAAGGAAAAAAAAAAAAAAATAAAGAAGTATATGAAAAAGAATCATTTAATAATATATAAAATATATATATTTTTTAATACTAATATATAAGAAATATATTTTTTATTTTTTATTATTTATTATTTATTTTTTATTATTTATTATTTATTTTTTATTATTTATTATTTATTTTTTATTATTTATTATTTATGTTTATATATATTTTTTTTTATTATGAACCATAATCATTCTTATATATATTTATATTTATTTATTTTTTTTTTTCTCTATTATAATATTTTTTCTTTTAAATTACAAAATGAAAAAAAATCGTGATATTTTTCAACTATTGTTGAACTTGAATTGTTTATAGATTTAATATATATTATATATGAAGAATTATGAAGTAAAAAAAAAAAAAAAAAGAGAGAAAAAAAAAAAATGAATAAAATAAAAAAATAAAAATAATAAAAATAAGAATCACATATATAAGAAAATATATATATATATATATATATATATATATATATATATATATATATATATATGTATATTTATTTATTTATTTATTTATTTATTTATACTTTTTCTAAAGAATGAATTATATAGAAAGGAATAAAATAGAAACTATATATACGGATGATTATACAGATTTTACACGACTTAGTGATTTTGAAATATTTACTAAAGATATTTTAGTAAGTTTAAAGAAATTAAATATATTAGAAACGAAAAGAAAATATGAAGAAAAATATGCTTTTATAAATAATGAGAAAAGAGAAAAACCGTTAGCTCCTTTATCATTAATAATAACGGTAGATGACACCTGTAACTTTTTAAAAAAAAGTATTAAGAAAGAATACGGTGTAAAATTAAATTATATATATTACCCATATAATAAATGTCAAAAAATTATACCCTTTGATAACAATAATAACAACAATAATAATAATAATAATAGTAACAATAATAACAATAGTAACAATAATAACAATAGTAACAATATTAATAATACTAATAATAGTAATAATAATAATGATGCAAGTTCTTCATTTTATAATAAAAATGTTAGTATTGTTAATTCATTTTATTGTTTACATGGAAACCTGAACTGTTCAGAAATAACCTTGTTTCCAGCCCGTACATTTCCCATACAGCGATTTTTTTTCGGTAACATTAAAAAGAATAAAAATAAAAATAAAAATAAAAAATAAAAAATAAAAATAAAAAATAAATAAATATAAATATATATATAAATATATAAATATATATATATATATATATATTTATATTTATATGTGCATATATTGTTTCCTCTTTGTAGTTAATGAATATGTAGAACTGGAAATTACAGATAAAAGTAATGGAGAAGAAGAACAATGCATCAATATTGATCAGTTTTCAATCAGTAATTTAATTTTAAATAGTTTAAAATTAGCTTTAAGTGAGTTAGATATTTCTTTACCCACATTTGTTATAATTGATAAGAATGCACATGTATATCAAGGTCATTTTTATACTAGTGATTATACATATTATAAATGTATAAATCCTTTTAAACCTAATCATAAATATAGTATAATGAGTGATGACTATAAAGAAGTTAATAAAAGTCTTCAGAATTTTACTTGCAATAGTAATTATGAAAAAGAAAATAATTATATATCTATTTATAAAGGTGTTGGTTTTGAAGTAAATTATCATTCTTTTAAATATTATAATTATTTTAAATCATTTACTTTTGATCATTTAGTAGCATTATTTTGTTTATTTTTACATTTATCTAATATAAAAGGTAGAAATATTTATAATATTAATGTGCATTTAAAGAATATTTATTTAATTGATAAACCACATGTTTGTTATAATAATTGGAAAGGTTTTAATATAAAAAATAAAAATTATTATATATTAAAGAATAAAGTTAATAGAAAAGAAAAGAATAATTGTAATCATCATAAAAATAATAATCATAAAATGAAAAAGAAAACAAATATTTTTAAAAAATATTATTTGTTTCATAATAAAAAGAATAACCAAGAAGCTTCTATTTATTTTTTAAATCATATATATAATTTTATCAAAAAAAATAAATATTATGGAAAGAAGGTATATCTGTGTTATTATACAAATAGCGTGAAAGATAATTATGATGTGATGATAAATTCGATAGAGAAAAAAGAATATAATGAATATGAACAGAAAAAAAGAACAGATGAAGCTAAAGAAAAAGGAAATAACGAAACTGAAAATAAAAAAGAAATACATAATGAAAAGGAAATAATTAGGGAAGAAATAGGTACTGTTACTCATTATTTATATAATATAAAAAATAATTTTTACAAACCTACATATGATAAAAATGAACGTAAAAAAATTATAATAACCAATATTTTATCAGATGATGAAGAAGATAATATGTCTGATAATATTTTTTATTATTCATCACCATATAACAATTATCCTTTATCAAATAATGAACATATAAAAATGAAAAAGAAAAGAACGACATATGAAGATATTAACAGATTATATAATAATTTAAGAAGTCATAAAAATATACCAAAAAACGAAAGTCATTTATTTTTGTCCATTTATGTATTAAATTTTATTAGTAATATGCAACACAAAATTTTAGATACAAATGAAAGTGAAAAAAAAAATATAATGAATACGTGGAAAATAAGATTTATAAATAATGATAAATATAAAGGAAGAAATAGTTATTTGTTAAAAAATATTTTAAAATTGTATCATAACGAATTAGTTGATTTAAAAAAAAAAATTCATGATAAATATAGTAACGATTATAATAGTGACCAACATAATGAACAAAATAATGAACAGAACAATGAACAGAACAATGAGAATAACAATGAGCATAACAATGAGCATAACAATGAGCATAACAATGAACAGAACAATGAGCAAAATAATGAACACAATAATGAAAAATGTAATGAAAAGTGTAATGAAAAATGTAATGAAAAATGTAGTGAAAAATATAGCGAACAAAATAATAATAATAATAATAATAATAATAATAATAATGGTGATAATAACTATGATAACATTTATGATAATGATATGTCTTTTCAGAATTATTTAGTTCAAAATATATGTATGAAAAATTCTGAATGGTTAAGGGATAGTAGTATATCATCTTTTAGTTGTTTCAATGTAGAAGATGATTCAACAAGATATTATATTGATAAAATTTTGAATAATATGTTTAGTAATAATAAAAAAAACATATTTGAATGGAATGATAATAACAATAATAATAATAATAGTAAACAATGGAAAAATAGTAAGTGGAGTAAGGGTAAATTTGTTTATGATGATGAATTAAATAATATAATGAATAATTCCTATTTAAAAAAAAATAATTATCATGAATCTTTTTATACTCATGAAATTTTAGCACATAATAATATAGGAATTAATGATGTTAGTAATGTACATAAAAATATATTTGATACATCACATAAATATGATAATGTATATTCTCCATCACAGAATAATAATGGATATAATAATGTTTACAAAAATAGTGGATGTTCTACTGTCATCACAAATAATAATAATAATATATATAATAATAATAATATATATAATGTTAATAATAATATTTATAATAATAGTAATATTTACAATAACAATATTTACAATAACAATATTTATAATAACAGTATTTACAATAACAATATTTATAATAACAGCATTTACAATAACAACGTTTATAATAGTAACATTTGTAATAACAATATTTATAATAACAATATATGTAATAACAATATATGTAATAACAATATTTATAATAACAATATTTATAATAGTAATAATAATAGTAGTATTTATAAAAGTACTCATAACAATGATATGTATAGTATGTATGATGGTTTTTATTTTTTTTTAAGTAATTATAAGAGCCCCCATTTTTTAAGAAAAAGTTTGTTATGCAGGAAACCAAGGAACAAGAAAGAATATTTAGATTTAAAAAAAAAATATTGGAAAAAAAAAAAAGCAGAAGAAAAATTGCAACAAATTATAAAGGATTTTCTAATGATTAAAGAAAAATATTTTTTATGTCATAAGGAAGAAAAAATTGTTATATTATTTTTTTATTTAATAAGTCATTCAAGTAATATAAAAACAGTATATTATATATGGAATCAATTTTTTGATAATTTAAGAATGAAATATGAAAATGGAGAATATATATTTAATGATTATTTATATTTATCATATGGTCCTCTTAATATATATTCATATTCCTGTTCTTTGCTTTCACAATATATTAAAGCCTTAAATATATCAACACAACAGTTTAAAATTAATGAAACGAAGAATCACTTAAAAAAAAAAAATTCTTTAAATTGTTCCTATCTTGAAAGTGATGATAATAGTTCTTTAATAAATGAATATTCAAATATGGATAGTTATTCAAATATAAATGATAATGAAACTAATACAAGCATATCTCATAACAATAATATTAATAATAATATTAATAATAATATTAGTAATAATAGTAATAATAATAATCATAATAATATTAGTAAGAGCTGCAGTTCTTCAACTGTTGCAAGAAAAAATATATCTGATGAAAATATTTTTTATTCTTGTGAATTGAATGATGCTGCATGGAAGAAAAATATAAATAAAAATGACAGTTCATCTAATCATGAAATTGAATATATGAAGGGAAGTACAGATTCTTTAGGAAAAAACCAGATCAGTCCAAATGTGGAGCATGATAATTACAGTAATAATAACAGCAGCTATAATAATAACAATAATAATAATAACAATAATAATAATAACAATAATAATAATAATAATAATAACAGTGTTTATTACAATAATAATGTGAATTATAATAATAATATTGATAATAATAGTAATAGCACGTGTGGTGCCGTTTATAATGATTCTAGTCATAATATTAGCACGATCAATATTATAAAAAATTGTAAAGATAATAATAATGTAAATAGTACTATACCCGTAACCATCAGAAATTGTACAAAAAGAAAATTACTTATATCAAATTTTTTCCCTTATCCATTAAATAATATGGAATTGTTTATAAGCAAAAATAACGTAGGTACAAGAAATGTAAATGATCAAGATGATATGATTACTTTAATTTATGAAATCCTTCAAATTAAAAATAAAGATACTTATCATTTTAATGATTTTTTGAAATGGTATAAAATAAATATAGGTAAATTATACACCTCAGAACAAGTACTGAAATATTGTTATAATTGTATAAAATATAGCCATTTTATTAATATTGATATATATTATATAAAAGAAAAATATAAAGAAATAAAAAGAAAATATTATTCTTATGATGATTTTTTAAAAAATATGTTTAATTATGTAAAAGATAATTTTGATCAAATAAAAAAAAGGAAATGTCCATTTAATACTTTTTTTGTTGGCGAATTAAATCTCGATAATTTGTTAAATATGAGTATTCTAGATATTTTGGAAAATTCATTTAAAGTATTTTTTATTTCATATATTGAATCTATAGTGAATTCTAAGTTAATATATGTAAGAAAAATACAAGATGTATTATCCAAAATGTTTCATATAATAAAAAAGTTCCATAGAAAAAAGAAAAAAAAAGATAATAAATTTTTGAAATCTTTAATGGCAGCTAATAATAAATGTACCAATTCGCATTTAGGGAACTCAACAATGAATAATAATGTTATAAATAATGATCTGTTTATTAATTTTAGGGGGGGGAATAATACTATATATATATGTCCTATGAAGGATTATTTTAAGGATAAATATAAGAGTAATGATGATAGTAATAATAATGATGATAGTAATAATAATGATAGTAATAACAATGATAGTAATAATGATGATAGTAATAATGATGATAGTACTAATAATGATAGTACTAATAATGATAGTATTAATAATGATAGTATTAATAATGATAGTATTAATAATGATAGTATTAATAATAATAATGATAATATAATTTATAATAATACAGAGGAAAAACATCCATTTAATAAAGCTGAAAAATTTTGTCCAGAACATAAATCCACAAGCGAATTAAACAAAAAAGAATATTTTCATAGTTGGAAAAAAAGTATACATACATTGAAAAACAGTTCAGAAAAGAATAGCAGTGATGATAATAATATTGATATAAATTCAAATGAACGACGTTTAAAATATAGTCATAGTTTTAATATTAATAAAGAAGAAAATTATTTTAAAAAATTTTGTGTTAATCCAGAAAGAAAACAAAAAAAAATTCCATATACTGATATGAACTTTTCAACAGCTATTAAGAAAATATACAAAAGAAGATATCAAATGATTTTTAATAAAAAATTATTTTACTTATTTCAAAAATGTGAAGAATTATTTAACAAAGGAATATGGTTATTTAAGATATTTAATAATACTTTAAATGAAAAGAAAATATTTAAAATTATTAATATGATCCTTGAATCAGAAGAAAAAGAAATACTTATAAAACCAAAATATGAAAAATATTTTTACAACTTTATTAAAAATGTAAGTCTAAATGATAATAAAAATATGTATGATAAAAAATTGAATAATGCCTCGAAATTTCAGAGATTAAATAAAACTATATCAGCAAGAAATTTTCATAGAACTATGAAAAGTAAACATAATAAAAATATTGTAAATAATGCATATAATCCAAATTTTGGAACTTCATTAAAAAGTAAAAAAAATGAAACCATGTTATTATCTTCTCAATCAAATCAAGAAAACAATATACTTAATAAGGATAAGTTATCACTTCTATTACATTCAAATAATAAAAAGCAAACTATTCAAGAATGTATTATAGATTATGTTGATTACAATTTTCATAGTCAAATGTATAACAGTCCCACAAGAATGTATTGTAGTGTTAACCAATTGGAGACAACCGTTTCTTTTATTAAAACACCCTCTTTTTTGTAATATTTAAAAATAAATAAATAAATAAATATATATATATATATATATATATATATATGTTTATTTATTTGTTTATTTATATTTGTACCATTTAATGATTTCATTTGATTATTAAACATTTGTTTCTGTATTGTCATGTTGTTTAATATTTAATATGCACTTTTTTTTTTTTTTTTTTTTTTTTTTTTATTAATATATTTTTAAAAATATGCACATATATATATTTATGGGAATTTTTAATATATTTTTAAGCAGTTTTAAAAAAAGCATTTGTACGAATAAAAATGAATAAATAAATAAATAAATAAATAAATAAATATATATATATATATATTTAAATGTGAAAATAAACATATTTAACATGTAATATGTATTTTTTTTTTTTTTTTTTTTTTTTTTTTGACTTCTTATTATAACATATTAAATGTATCATCTTTTCATTATTTTATCTATTATATGCTAGGCTAAATAATTAAACAAATCCTTCGCCACACAATGATCAATACAAATATACAGTTCTTCATATTGACCCAAACAATTTCCCTTATTATCTGTTCTTGCCCTCACTCTACTAACACAATTTTGATATTCATTAACTGGTCTTACACATTTGACTGCACATTTTTTCTCTAATTCTATTCTTGGATCAACAGTTCGATCTTTTTCATCCCTTTCTTTAAATTTTGGATATCGAACAAAAAATTCTGTATAGTATGGATATGACATATTAATGAAATAAAAAATTAAATGTATATGTAATGTTTTTTTATTTTTATTTTCTTCAAAAAGGAATAATTTATATTAAAATATTGTACGGACAATATTTTTATATATTTTGTAATATTAAAAATTACGCATATATATATACTAGCTAAAAAATATTAAAAAAATAAAAAATTTATAGTATACATTATTATTTATTTATAATATTTATATTAACTGTACAGAAAATATGCTTGCTATATTCATTATATATTTTGTTATTGCATAAAAATATATATATCATATTTTTTTATCCATTACAATATTAAGTGTAAATATTATTTTATATGTAGTATATACAAAAACTTTCAATATAATATATATATATATATATAAAATATGCGCTAAAATTAGGAACAAAAAAAAATAATAATCAAATAAATAAAAAAAAAATATATATATATATATATATATATATATATACATTTTATATACATGCATACTTCATTTTGTGTGATGAAAAGTTTTTCGTATAATATTTTCTCGCCCTATCACTTAAAATATCACCAAAAAAAAAAAAAAAAAAAATGAATTTTTAAGTACAAAAAGAATTTTTCATAAACAATATTTAAAATATAAAAAATATATATATATATATATATATTTATACATGCCGCATATATAAAATTTCTGTAAATACTTTTACGAAACATCATATTGTAGCTATTTATAAAATGTGAGAAAAAAATTATATTTCTATATATATATATAGATAGATGTTCAAATACCACTATAATATGGTTTTAGGTTTTAAATTAATCAGTCAGAAGAAATTTTGGTTTTTTATTTATTTAATTTTTCATATTAACGGAATACATTACTATCAGTCAGTTTATAAATATAACGAACATGTTAAGAAAAGACCAATTGTTCTCTTTAATTCAAAAAGTGTATTATTAAATAATAAAATTAATGAAAAAAAAAAAAATTTATATATATATAATGTAAAATATAACAACTGTTGTTATTTTAATATAACAGGTGTAATAAATGGTTTTCCCAAAAAAATTTCCAAGAATTATTTAATTTCCAAAAAAAGGGAAGAAGAAATTATCCTTAACAATTTGGTATATAAAAAGAACTTTTTTTATCTTCCTTTATTAAATTTAAAAGATAAGTGTGACAAAAATGATCGTCAAAGGAATGAATATTTTTGTCCTTTATCGAAAATAAGAAATATATATAAATTTAAAAAAAGCACTATTCATTTCGTTGAAAATAATAGTGATAAAGAAAATATAGAAGAACAAAAAAAAAAAAAGTTGATAGAAAAGAAAAAAGAATTATTTTTGAATGATAATATTGAAAAGAAATATTTATCAATTGATTATATTGATGAAAAAAATGAAACTAGTGATATTTTATTAAAAATACATATAAAAAGTAAATTGAGAGAATATTATTATGATTTATGTGTAAAGGAATATAAAGAAAAGAAACTGTTAGAAAATAAATATGAATATTCATATTTAAATGATGTGCCAATTAATAATTTAATAAATTATATAGATAAAAATGAATATATGAAAATTTTCTTAAAATATGTTAATGATGATATTATCAAAGTTTATAAAAGTATAAAGGGTTTACATTTAATAGGATCTCCTAGATTATTAAATAATGTTGATCATTTGTGTATAACTAAATTTGATGATATTCTTTTAAAATTTTCTATTGATAAATATCCAACCATTATATTTCAAAAACCTTACATTAATTTAGATATAAAAGTAAAAATTCCTCCATATGAAAAAGGTACAGCTTTTAAAGAATTCTTAAAAATTCTCGAAAATAAAAATGATGTTATAGAAGAAACGGATAAAAACCACAAGGTTGAGTGGAATAATGATGTTCAGGTGAATGTGTCAAGAGGATGGGTATATAATTTTAGTAATGTATATTATGATGAATATTGTAAAATGGATACACACAATCGCGATACACTTTTTGATGTGGTGAGAAATAACGAAAATGTAGAAAAAAAAAATGATAAAGAAAAAAAAGAGAACAAACAAGAAAGCTCAAAAAAAATAAACAACTTAGAAAAAGAAAAGAAAGAAACAAATGGATTAAATGCAAATGAAGAAGATAAAAAAGAAAATGAGAAAAATAAAGATCAAAATAATGACACAAATAAAGAACAAATTATTATTAGTAATTACGAAAAGAATTTTTTAGAAAATAATAAAATTAACAACCTGATCGATATAGATAAAGATGAAGAAAACTTTATCAATAATTCAGATATTTATATTGAACAAAATTCAAAAAATGATGATAATGATGAAAAGTTATTTAATGATTCATATGAAAATAAAAGTCATTATGAATTTTTGAAAAATGCAGATTTTACAAATTATTTTAGACAAGGATATCAATTACCTAATGATGTTATTTCAATGAATAATGAAACTATATCAGTAAAAGAAAATTTCAATCCTTTAGGATTTAATGAATCTCTATTAGGTATGGGTAAAAATGAAAAAAAAAATATTACTGTATATATACCTGTTAATTTATTTAAAGAATACTTTCAAAAAGAACAAGAAGGATTTAAAAAAAGAAAAAAGAAAGAAGAAGAAGATTTTGATGAAAAGATTATTAATCTAAAAGAAATAGATAAGGATAGTATCACAAAATTTAGAGAAATTATATATACGGAAATTAAAAAATTGAAAAATAATCGATTTTTACAAAAAATTGAAAATATCCTAAAAGATAATGAAAATAAATTTTTTGATAGTGATACACTAGAAAAGTCTTTGAAAAGGAACGAAAACGAACAATATGAAAATAATGATGATAATAAAGATGGAAAATTAGATGAACAAAAAAAAAATGACCTTAATAGTAAGGATTATTTTTACTTAAAAAATAATGAACAAAGCATCGATTCAATTTTAAGTGATAATAATGTTACTTATGATCAAGAAGAAGATGATATAAAGGAAGATGGAGAAAGAGACATAAATGAAAATGCAAATGATGGGATAAATAAAATAGAGGAAGAAACTAAAGAAGATGATGTAGAGGAACAAAGTACAGAAATTCATTTTAATAAAAACTTTGATAAATATTTAAAAGAATTATTAAAAGATGATATAAATTCACTGGATGAAAAATTATATAATCAAAAAGAAGATAAGACGAAAGAAATTTTTCAAAATTTATATGATTTTAATGAAGAATATAGCAAAGATCAAAATGAAGATGTAAATGTAAATGAAAATGAAAATAAAGATTCTAATGTGGATACAAATTTACATGATTATATACTAGGAGAAAGTGATTTAATAAAATGTGTTCTAGAAATACAAGTATTAGATATAAAAATAAGGAAAAAAAGAAATGAAGATATGAAAGGTTATGTTTTGAGAAAATATAATAAAACAATAGATGAATTATATGAAGATATTGAAAGTAGAGCTATGAAAGATATTCATAGTAAATGTGTTCAAGAAAGAAGAATGGAAGCTTATAAAAAGTTAATGGAAATAACTTCTTTAAATATACCTATGACCTTATTTCATGCACAGGGAAAACGTTTATATAGTAGTTATTTGAATAAAATGAAAATGAAGAACGATGAAAATAAAGAAAATAAAATTTTATGTTATGAAGAATATATAAAAAGATCTGAAAAAGAAATATATGATCAAATAAAATTTTCTTTTATAGTAAAATCTATATTTCAAAATTCTAAGTTACAATTAAATTATGAAGAAATAATAAAGGATGTTATAAAAACATTGATTAAAACACCAACAGATAATATAAGATCTTTAATAAAAAGAATTTATACTATACACCAAGCACAATATGTATTAGATTTTGTCTCTTTAAATTCAAATATTTCTTTTCATACAGATGATAAATCAACTGTGAATTTTTCAGTAAGTTTTAAAAAAGGATCAGAATACTCAAAAGATGATTATGTAAATCATGATGAACAATTAACATATACTACTAACCATATTACAAATGATAATAAACAAACTGATCATAATAATAAACATCTAAGTAATTTTAATTCATTACAAAACAATGTAAAAATAAATCAAGATAAAAATATGGATATTTTAAATAATAATGAAAACACAAAAGAAGAAAATAAGATTTTTCATTTCAAAGATGAATCAAATTTTGTAGTTGAAAAGAAAAAAGAAAATAATGAACATATTCAATACGAATATTTTACTTTTAAAAAAGGTGCCAATTATACAAAATATTTTCAGGATAATAATGTACATAACAATCCAAAAAAATAATAAAATAAAATAAAATAAAATAAAATAAAATGGGAGTATATAATATTTAGCATTCAAATGTATAACATTTAGGTGTACGATTATATATATATATATATATATATATATATATATATATATATATATTCTTTTTTTTTTTTTTTTTTTTTTTTGTACTTCATTTTTATATTTTATAAAGTTTGCATGTTTTTAAAGGTGAGAAATAAATTATTATAAAAATAATTTTTAATAATTTGTACATAATTTTTATAAATTTGAATAATATAATAAAAATATTTGATATTTTTTTATTTATATAACAATAATTTATTATTTTATATATATTCTTATAACATTATTTTTCGGTTCTAAAAAATTTCAATGTTATACTGATGGTAATAATAATTATATATATAAATATATATATTCAATGAATATCCCTATTATATCTTTCTATAATAATTTTATAATATTATTTTGTATTCTCTTTCTCTAACATAAAATATAATATTTACATAGTAAAATTATGAATTATATTTATTTTTTAAATATGTAAAAGGAAAGAATTCATCATTTCTTTATATAATAACAAATATATTATAATAAATATATATGTAATGTATATAATTATATATATATATATAAATATTAATAAATGTTTATTATTATTATTATTATTATTATTTTATTATTCTATTTATATTTTATAAATATTTTGTAATATATTGTTTATATTATAAATATAAAATATTTATATAAATATATAGTAAAAATTTTTATAAAAACTTCTTTTTTTAATATGTACTATATTTACATAAAAAAAAAAAAAAAAAATGAAAGTAAATATAAAAAAAAATATGATTCTTTATAAAAAAATACAGCAACTTTATTATTATAATTCTTCAACGCACTCTATATATATTCATTATGTATATTTTATTATTTTTTAATAATTTATATAATATTATATATATATATATATATATATATATATAAATATGAAGTATCAAAATAAATTTTTTTTTTTTCTTGGGTTTTTTTTTTTTTTTTTTTTGTATAAAAATTAAAAAATATACCAATTTTTATAATTTTTTTTTGCATGTGGGTTTTTTTTTGTTGTATATATTTTTTATGTTATTTAAGAATGAAAAAAAAAAATATATATATTTAAATATATAATTATATTTTAAATATAATATATATATATATTTTTAAAAACAATGAAATAATAATATTAAAAATTGATGTTTTTTTTTTTTTTTTCATTTTTGTTTTTTTTATTAAATAAAAAAAAATAT
>LT990243.1:1141142-1163642 GCA_900257145.2 Plasmodium billcollinsi
AAAAAATTTTATTGACGATGGAAAATCATGAAGTAGAAGAAGTTAATGAGGATCAAATATTATGCTTATACATAGATACGAAAAAATATCAGAAAAGTTTAGGTGTATGTTTTTATAATTATTTAAAATATGAATTTTTAATGACAGAATTTATTGATAATGGACATTTTACAGCTTTAGAATCTTTATTCATACAGAAAAGACCACAAAGTGTTTTTTTTAGTACTAATGATTTAGTTGATGATGAAAGGCTTTTAAATTTGTTTAAAATTGTAATGTTCAAGCTATTCCTTTAGAAAAGAAAAAGTATGATGCAACTAATTTAAAAGATGAATTAAAGCTAATTATATCTCATAATGATGATGTAAGAAATTATGATAAACATTTAGAATTAGAAAATGCATGTAAATGTTTAATGGTTTTAATTAATTATTTAAAACTACAAGAAAATCAAGATATACATAATCAATGTAAAATTAATATACATAATATGGATTTATATATGAGATTAGATAAAGCAGCTATTAGTGCATTAAATATCCTTCCAAATAAAAAGAATACACATAGTTTATAATACTAATACAAGTTTATTGAAATTTTTAGATAAATGTAATACTTCAATAGGTTCGAAAAAATTAGTATCATGGTTAACACAACCATTAACTAATGTTGCAGAAATAAATAAAAGATTAAATATTGTTGAATTTTTCATAAAAGAAGATGATGCTCGTAATGTTATTTTTTGTAATTATTTAAAAAGGATACAGAATTAGATAAACTTAATCATTATTTAAAAGAAATAAATCAAAATAATGAAATTCGAGTAAATTCTAAATATAATGAAGAAATGATTTTAAAAGACATTGTAAAAATGTATTATTCTATTTTAGATTTTAAACAAATTTACTTTACTTTAAAACCTATTAAAGGAAAAACAAAGAAACTATAGACGAAATCATTATAAATCCTTTACATGACATTTTGAATAAATTTTCTAAATTATTAGATATGATTGAAATAACTATAGACTTAGAAGAAGTTCAAGAAAATAAAGTTTATTTAATTTCGAAAAGATTTGATAGTGAATTAGAAATTATTGCTAATGAAAAAAATGCATTAATGAAGAAAATCAAAAAACATAAAGATGATGTAGAAAAAGATATTTTTGCAGATAAATATGACAGAACTTATAAAAGAGCAAATAGAGAAGATATTAGATTAGTAGATTGTAATACCAATGGATTTTTATTTAGAGTAACAAAAAAAGATTGTGGTTTAGTACAACAAGATAAAAAAAAATATATGACAGTGCGTATGAATAAAAATGAATTTTTATTTACAACAAATACATTAAAAAATTTATGTAAACAATATGATCATTGTTTAAATATTTACAATACATTACAATCAGAAATCATAAATAAAACAATATGTGCTGTTTCTACATATACACCAGTTATTGAAAAGTTTATTGATTTAGTATCTACATTAGATGTATTAATATCTTTTTCAGTCGTTTGTCATAATTCACCATTTCCATATGTTCGACCAGTAATAGTCGATCATGGGAGAAAATGTAATTATGAGAAAATCACGTCATCCATTGTTAGAATTACAATATAATTTGAATAACTTTATACCTAATGACATCCATATGAACAAAAAGAATAGTAGGTTAATTATAGTTACTGGACCTAATATGGGAGGTAAAAGTACATATATTAGGCAAACAGCTATTATATGTATATTAGCTCAAATAGGTATGTTGTACCATGCGATTTTTGTGAAGTTCCCTATTTTTACACAAATTATGTGCAGAGTTGGAGCTTCCGATTTTCAATTAAAAGGAATTTCAACCTTTTTATCAGAAATGATAGAAGCAGCAGCAATTGTAAAAAATGCTGGATCAAAATTCTTTTATTATTGTTGACGAACTAGGTAGAGGTACATCTACTTATGAAGGATTAGGTATAAGTTGGTCTATTGGAAAATATATTCTAGATAATATAAAATGTTTTTGTCTATTTGCAACTCATTTCCACGAAATGTCAAATATTGCATATCAATGTGAAGGGGTTATTAACAGACATGTAGAAACTACAATTGATAAGGAGAAAAAGAAAATTTGCTTTTTATATGAAATTAAAGATGGAGCTTCAAATAAAAGTTATGGAGTTAATGTTGCTGAAATAGCCAAATTACCAAAAGAAGTTATTCAAAAAGCTTATGAAAAAGTAGAGGAACTTGAATCAGCTGAAAATAAATATTATTTAAAAGAAAAATTAAATATAGATACTTCAGCAAGTGCTGATGAAAATTATAAAATGAAAATTTCAAATTATATGAAAATAAAAGATGAAATTCATTATTTATTTTCATCTACTAATGAAAATGAATTTATGGAACGCTTTGTTTCCAAAAAAAATTATTTAAAAGAATTATCTATCTGAGTACATTTTGTTTAATAGGGAAAAAATATTTATTATTATAAAACAGGACATTATTTAATCCATTTATAAAAAATATAATAAATTATAATAATAAAAAAATAAAAAAAATTCTATGATTTTATGTATATAAATATTTATATTTTTAAAGTTTTAAAAGTTAATGTTCCATGTTGATGCTTACAGGATGTTTTTAAATATGTTACACATACATTTCCATAAATATCAACAGATTTAATATTTTTATTATTCCTTATATTTTTTAATTTTTATGATCAACATTTATTAATTCTTCATTTAAAAAAAAAAAAAAAAAAAAAAAAAAAAAAATCCTTTTTTAATTTTAACTTTTTTTACACTTTTTAAAAATGTAATTTTTTTTATTTTTTTTAAAAAAGATATATAAAATCATAATATATTTATACATATGTGAAAAATCCAACGTTGCGGCGCAAGGTGCTTATTTTCTTATGTATATAAAAGATATATGATTATGTAGATTCCTTAAATTTGTTAACGACAATATATATAATAATTTATTTATATAAGTGTACATTTTTTATATGTGTATTTTGATATATGAATATATATATATATATATATATATATATATTTGCATTATATTTTATTATTATACACCATGGAGAATCTTTATTTTAATAATTATTTAAATGTGGTCTGCTAATTTTAAATGCACATAAGAGTATACATGAAGAATTACCAATTTTTTCTTTTTTTTTTTTTTAATAAATTTGTATGATCTGAATAAAAAATTACTTATTATTATTCATTAGTTTTTTATATCATTAAAAAGCATAAAAATATTTTATATATGCGATATAAGAAGATAATTAATTTAAGAATGAAAATTTTGTAGGACAAATATATATATATATATATATTTAATTAAATTTTTTTTATTACAGGTTCACATAATATATGTATATCATATTGAAATATATATTTTATTTTATTTTTATAAAAAAAATATAATATAATATAATATATTACAATAAATATTTATTAAAATGTTTCATTTAATTTCTTTTCCCTATTTGAATAGAATATACTGAAATATTCCATAACACAAAGGATTAAATAGCAAAATGTTTAAGAATTCAAAATTATAATTTTAAAATATCACATGAAAATATATCTATATATATATATATATATATATGTATAGATATAATATATTAATCTTATATGTTTGAAATTTTTTTTTCTTTTTTATATTTTTGGTTTATTAAACTTAGCACCTTACTTTTTAATATAGTAATATATATATATATATATATTTTTGTGAATAGAATAAATGATCTTATTTTATTTTTTATATAAATAAAACTCTGAACGATGTCTGATGAAGGAAAATTAAAGAAACCTTTACTTAATATAAATGAGAAGAATGAAGAACTAAAGGAATATAAAAAAACAGAAGATTATCATAGTAAGTTAGGTATTCTATCAAACTTTAATGAAAATCATGATATGAAGAATTTAATGCAAAGGAATGAAACAAACTTTAAAGACGAAAGTAGTTATATGGATTATATAAAACGTGGATTTAAAAGAAATACTAGTGAAGAATGTAGAATGCATAACAATATATCAGATGAAGAGCATGTAAAAAATTGCAAAGAATCAAAAGGATTAAGAGAATCTTTTTTATATAGTAATAAAAATATATTTTCTTATATGAAGAAAGATAATAGAGAAGAATATATGAAAAGCGATGATTTTAAAATACGAATAAAAGGTTTTAATAAATATTTAAAACATGAGGTTCATAAAATATACAATGGAGAAGATACCCCATATACTTTACAATCTCATGAATTGTTAAAAATGGTACATAAAATAAAAGGAGAAACAACACCAGAAAATTCTAGTGGTTTAGCTCAGTATAGAGATATAAGACAATTATTATCAAATAACACAACTACTAGATTTGATATATCTCCTAAAAGAAATTGTGTACTTATCAATTTACCGTATAGAAAATGTATTATATTTAAAGACTTTTTGTTGTATATCCCCACATTTACTGACAGTACAATACCTGAAATAGCTAAAAAGGAAGAGAATATGTGTAAATATTTTATTGAAAATTCAAAAGTTATATCATTAATAAAAGATTCTTTACCTTTTGAAATTTTAATTTTGGAAGCTATCTTTGTTGATATAAGTGAAGAATTAAAAAATGAAATTGAACCAGTGATATGTGAAGCAGAAAAATTATTTGAAATTATAAGTAATAATTTAAGTATATACAAATGTATAAATAAATTAACTGATATGAGAAGGAAATTAAAAATAATTGATGAAAAGGTTCAAAGTGTATATAAATCTATTCATGGTGTTTTAAATAATGATGATGATGTAAGAAGATTAGAAGTTTCGTATTTCTGGGATAAACCAGAATTATGGGAAAAATCAGATCCTACTCCAAATAATGAAGATACAGAAATGTTGTTAGAATATTATTGTCATGAAATAGAAGAGTTCTTAAAAATTATACATAGGACAGATCAGTCCTTAGATGATGTATTACAAATGGTTGAAATAAATTTAGATGATGCAAGAAATAATGTTTTAAAATTAGAATTAGGTTTAAAAATATATGGAATTATAATAACTGTAGTTGGTACAATAGCTGCTATTTTTGGAATGAATTTAAAAAATGGTTTTGAAAGTGATCAGTATGTTTTTTGGTCACTAGCTTTTTCCTTAATGTTTATAACCATAATGTGTTTATTCTATGTAATGGTATCTTTTAAAAAAGTTAAAATTTGAAAAAAAAAAAAAAAAAAAATAAAATAAAATAAAATAAAATAAAAATAAAAATAAAAAATGAATTAATCAACACATACATATATATATATATATATTTATATGCATTTTCATGTGTCATTTTCAATTTGAAAATTTTTCACCTTTTGAAAAAAATATGCACTTTGTACATTTGTTTTAATTTAACTTTTTAACGTTTAAATTGTATTAGATAAACGTTCCATTTTTATATGTCCCTATTTTTTCAATTTATTTAATAACATTTTAACAAATTGTTTCATAATTCAATAGAAAAAAAAATAAATAATAAATAATAAAACAAATATGGATAATGGTATTCCCCTTATTCTCATTCTTAACTACTTTTATTGCACATGTTTCTCATTTCTCCACTTTGTAACCAGTACAGAAAATAAAAAGATCCTAAAATACTTATAATAAAACCAAAAAATAAAAGAGAATCTAGAATATTTTCGGATAATGCATTTAAACCAAGGTTTATATCCCATATGTATGTAGGAGGTTTCGATGCATAGTCATCATTCATTCTGATTATAATGTTTTGACATTAGGCATATATATATAATATATACATAAAAACCAAAATAAGAAAAGATAAATGAAATGATATCAAATAAAATAAAACTGGAAGATGTGTAATAAAAAAAAAAAAAAATGTGTCAAATAATGAAAAACCTGTTTATACACAAAATAAAAGAATAAATAATTAAAATGACAATAAAATAGATATATATATATATAATATTTAAATATATTATTTAATATATTTATTTATTATATCATTTCAGTATGTAATAAATAGTAACATTAATAAAAGTGCATTTTGTATTCAATATGAAAATATCACAAGAATGGCATTATATAATTCCATATCATAATTTCCTTTTTTATGAAAAATTAAGGTAATATTATCAAGTGCTTAATTAACATAAATATTAAGGTAAATTTGTATATATATATATATATATATATATATGTTTATTTTTTTTTCTAAAAAATTAAATTATGTGATATTATCATTTATTTGTTAGCTAATTACATTTTTGTGTAATAACTTACAAGTTTTATATTTGGTTTGGAAAAAATGAAATAAGAAACAAACAAAAAATAATTTATTTTTTTTTTTTTAAATAAATGTATATATTAAAAAAAAATATATTATGGTAAAATATGTATAAAAAACAATTACATAAAAAAAAATAAAATATAAATAAATAAATAAATAAATAAATATATATATATATATATATATATATATATATATGCATTGTCATGTGTTTAAAATGCTATTTAAACTCAACAATTTTATAGCATTTTCCTTTATGCTTAATTTCATAATATTCCCAACATGTATACATGCCTGAACACATGTTTTTAACATGGATTGAAAAATATCAATTGGAACTTCAGCATCAAATTCTAATAGAACAATATTATTTGAGCTCATGTCAATGGCCAGGGTTAATTCAGGTGATCCAGAATTCACTTCAAATTGATTTCCATCTACTATTATATTGTTTTGTAAATATAACACTGACGATGCAGATATAAAATATTTGATAGCAATTCCTGCATCTATTAAAGCTAATATACATGTATTGACAGCTGCTGGTTTTAATCCTCCATCTCTTTCTATAATATATAGAAATATATTTATTTCAGAATTTTTATATAAATCTAATAATATTATATGATTACATATATTTCTTATATATGAACTTATTTCTCTTGTTACATTATCTTTACTTTTTTTCCTTTTCTTCTCTAATATATTAAAAGGTGATAAAAATACGTTACATTTTACTAAACATTTTTCATCAGGTCTTCTATATTCATTTGGTCCTTGTATATATGCAAATAATTTTGTATTTCCTATTTCAAAAAAAGAAAATCCATCTACATCTATTAATTCATTTCCATTTCCTAAACTTATTTTTATTAATCTGCATTCATAATTTTTTCTTCCGTCAATTCGGTAACCTTCGTCATTTAAATATTGTACAATTGACATAATTACAAAAAAAAAAAAAAAAAAAAAAAAAAAAAATATATATATATATATATATATAGCTATATATTATTTTATTTTTAATGGTTTTTGCTTCTTTATACTTATTTTGAATAAGAATACGAAATGATAAAAAAATTTACTTATAAATAATTATATATATATATATATTATGATTTTTTTTTTTTTTTTTTCATTTTAACATATGCATTTCATCATTATATTATATCAATATTATATATAAATGTATTTATATATTTATATATTAAAGAATAATTAATGAATTCAATATAAATTCTATAAAACAGAACAAAAGTTCCATTCGATTATGCAAAAAATATAAGTATGATGTATTGTTATTATCAAATTATTACAAAAAAAATAAAATAATCATATTAAAAGTATAAAATATTTTTTTAAAACATTCTAATATTGGTTTTATATTTTATTCATTAGTTTTTCTTTTCTTTTTTTTTTTTTTTTTTTATTAAAGAACAGAATTTAAGCATTCCATGAATTCATTAATATAGATATAATAATGTACAATATATATATAATATATTAATATTCCATTATTATAATTTTTTTTATGGTTAAGAAAAATTTATTATATATAACAAATAAAAAAAAAAAAATATATATTATTATATATATATATATATTTTTATACTATTAATTACATATATATAATAATATGTTTATTTTATAAATGAGATATTGAAAATACATTTATAAAATGTAGAAAATATAAAACGACAAATAAAATATGATATTGAATTAATTTAAAAATTTTAAATTGTTGTTATATTAATTGGATGAATTATTTTGTTCAAAAATTCTGATTTGTTTAAGGTGTTTAAAAATAAAAAAAGAAAAATATTTTAAATCTGTATAGTGTTATATATATATATATATATATATATATATATATATATATAATATAGGACTTGATATAAAAAGAAAGTACTTTATAGATGTTTATTACAAAAATGTATGGAAAAAATAGAGATTAAATTATACTACATATATATATATATATATATATATATGTAATGTTTATATCATATTATTCTAAGTGATAAAGAAAAAGCTATCCTTATTTCATAATAAAATTTTCTTCACGTACGAAGCAAAATAATATTCATTATTATTGCGTATACAAGTTATTTATGTAAAATATAATTTTCCATATTTGTACATATTTTTTTCCCTTGTTATCTTACCATGTATATTTATAGAAAAATACAAAATATGCAAAAAAGAAAAATTAATGTATATGCATAAAAGCGAAAAATATACAGTATTATATTATATTATATGAAGACACATATGTTATTATATTATATTATATTATATTATATATACCATAACATTATGGTAATATAGAAAAAATATTGAAAGAAGGAATCATATGACTTATTTATTATAAATCCCCTTTTTTCATAATATACACAAATAAGTACAAAATATATTTGTGCCTATATATATATATATATATATATATATATGTGCACACATAATAAAAAAAAAAAATATATATTATTACTTTTTATAATATATAAATTATATATTTATTTTTTTAGAACTCTTTCTATTATTTTAATGAAAAAAAAAAAGAGAAATATATATTAACCATATCCATTTGATATTATAGATATAATATATATACTATATAATATATAATATATTTTATAATTAAGAAGCTATAAATTATTAAAAAGCTCGATTAAAAACAAAATACATAATTTATACACATTATTATATATTCATAATATTATAAATCATATGGCTTAATAAAAGTGAATAATATATTTCTTTTTATAATTACAGAAGTATGTTTCGAATGTAGAATTATCATCTTTTTATGAGTTTCTAAAATATAAATTTCTTTCTTTTCTTCATTACATATTATTGATTTTACTATTTTTATTTATATTTTCTTCCACTATATATTATATATATATATATATTTTATATATAATAATTTATTATAAAAAACAATTTGAAAATTTCATTGTAATATAAATGAGAAAAATAAATATAAGTTTATATATTCAAAAAAAGAAAAAAAAAAGAAAAAGAAAATTCCATGAACAGTTATAAAAATATGAATAATTAAAATCGAATCTATATATAAATTATATTTATATGCATTATATACATTCCTGAAAATGTATAAAAAATATACTTATATATATATATAAATATACATATAGTATATTCACTCCGCTTGATATATTAAATATACGTATATTATTATAATTATATATATTATATATATATATATATATATATTTATTTATTTTATTTTCGTATGTATTATATAGATATATCTAATAATATATTTATTATTTATAAAAAATGAATAATATATTAAAATATAATAAGAATATAAATTCTTACAAAATAATAAAGAATATATAAAGGTAAAATAGAAAAATAAAATTTTTTTCTACTTAAATATTTTATTATTTATTGACGAAATGAATACATTTTATTAGTTTTATATTTATCGCTAATATATAATACAATTAATATATTTATTTTATCATATATATATATTATAATATATTAAATACATATATAAATTCTTATCATACAATGTACACGTAATGAAATATATTGATATTTTATAATAATAAGCTTATGCAAATTTTTAAAATTTTAATTTGTGTTTATATTATATATATATATATATATATATAATTATATAAATACATATATTATTTATATGATTTTTTTTTTTTTCTCTTATCAAATTACTATATATATATAATATATAAATATGTGTACAAATATTTTTTTTTATGATAAATATATAATACATAATTATAGTGAAACTTAATTTTTTTTTTCTATTTTTGTGATTTTTATATTTTTAAAAACTATGTGAAAGCGCATGACTGATATTTTATTTTGAATTTTATATATGATGTAAAAAAAGAATAATATATATAATTATATGTTTCTAAATATTTAAACACATTTTTTATTTATATAATATAATATTATTTATTTTATAATATATATATTTTCTTTTGAATTTCAAAATACTTTAAAGAGAGCTATACATATGAAAAATAATATGATATATATAATATATATATGTAAAAATATATAAGAAATATTTATAGGTTTTTCATAATATTATAAGAAATGAATTAATCCTTTTATTTTAGAATGAATATATATATATATATATATATAATATATATATATATTATAATAAATATAAACATATATTAATGAATACACATATATATATATATATATATATATAATACATCATAAATTTTTATTTTTGTTTTTATGAAAAATTATAAAAGTTACAGATAATTGAAATTTATATATAAATATATTTTTATGATTATTTTATAAAAATCCAAAAAATTTTTTTTTTTTTTTAAGAATACATATATATATATATATTTTTTTGCTTATTTGCAATTTTACACCTTTTAATGATTTAAATAAAATTAAAAATAATTTTTTTTTTTTTTCATATTTTGAACAGAAATAAAAATAAATAAAAAAAAAAAAAAAAATATACATATATATATATATATATAATATTATTATATATACATTTTAATAAAATACATAATTGACATTAAATATAAAAAATTTTACTTTTTTAAAAAAAAAAAAAAGATACACATTATTTTCAGAATACCATTATATATATATATATATATATATATATATATATTATATCATTTATAAATTAAGAATAATATAATGGAAAAAGCTATTAGGGATCGAGTTGAAAAATGGAAAAAAGAACACACAATTGATGGAAAGGATGCAACTAATGAACATGCTTACGAAAGTTTAAATGAATTAATTTTAGATGGGAAAAAACTTACAAGCATAAAAAATGAAGAAAAAGAATTATTGAAAAATTTTAAAAATTTAGAAAGATTATGTTTAAATCAAACTGGAATACAGACCTTAGAAAATATCCCATCAATTGCTACCTTAAATGTTTTGGAATTAACAGATAATCATTTAAGTTCTGTTGAAGTATTAAAATATATAGTACAGAATTTTCCAAATATTAAAACCCTTGAAATAGGTGGAAACCATTTTAAAAATATAAATGATTTTGAAACTTTGAAAGAATTAAAAAATTTAGTTCGTTTAGGAGTACAATTTAATCCATTTGCAGACAATCCAAATTACAGAAAAGAATTATTTGAATTTTTACCAAATGTCAAAATTATCGATTGTTATAATAAAGAAGGTTTGGAAGTTTTAAGTTCAGATGAAGAGGAAGAAGAAGAATATGAAGAAGATAATACTTTAAAAAATTTCTATGAAGCTGACTTTAAAGATGAAGATGATGAAGATGAAGAATTTGTACCCAATGATAATGAAGATGATGACGAAGATGATGAATTAGATGATGATTTAGAAGATGAAGATATGGATGATCTCGATAAAGAAGATTTAGATAAAGAGGATTATGATATAGATACTAAAGAAACAGAAGGTGTAAACAAAGATGAAAAGTCAAATAAAAGGAAACAAGATGCTCTTGATAATGCGAATGATATGGACCCAAAAAAAAGCAAACTTGAATGAATTGAAATTATATAAATATAAATAAATAAATAAATATATATATATATATATATATATATATTTATTTATTTATATTAATATCCATTATTACCTTAAGGAAAATATTAAAATGAAAAAAAAAAAATATATATATATAAATAATATAAAATAAAATAAAAAAATAATAATATGACATTTTCCATAAATATGTATATATGATCATATCAACATACGAACATATAAATATATATATGTATTATGTATATATTATATATTTTTAATTATGACATCTTCCTTTTTTATATACCTTTTATTTAAAAAAAAATAGTAATAAAATATATAAATAAATAAATACATATATAAATAAATAAATAAATAAATAAATATATATATATATATATATAACAATATACATACAAATTTATATTTATCCTATAATTTATTTATTTTATTTTTACGAGCATATTTCTTTAATTTTAGATCAATTATTCTATCTCCCTTTTTTTTTTTTTTTTTTTTTTTTGACGTTTTCCTTTATGATTAAGTTATATTATTTAATAAGCTTTTAAAGTGTTACAAAAGTGTATTCCTATATAAACGTATGTGTTATGTGTGTATGTATATGCATATATAAATACATGTATCTTTTAGCTATATTGTTCTAAACATTTGACGAAGAAACGGAAATATTGAATATACATATATATATATATATATATATATATATATATATAAATCAATATATTTCTTATTTTGTATAAAAGTAGGAATAATTCGTATGACAATGTATGCATCTTAAATATAATATAACATAACAAATTATTTTAAATTTTAAATATATGATAATACTAGAATTAATTTTAAGTTGTTATTAAAACATATATATATTTACATTTCTAGTCATGAATAGAGAAGTTTGTAATGATGTACTGGAAAAATATAAATATTATATAAGTGAAACATAGTTCTGAAATATATATATATATATATATATATGTGAATATTTTCATTTTTTTCTAATAATATGCTTATGAATATACTATCTCTATTTATATCATTTTACCAAAACTTTTTATAAGAGATGCATATAATAACAACTCAAAAAAAAAAAAAAAAAAAGAAAAAAAAGCACGTTCATATTAGAATTCATTTTTGACATGTTGATATATATATTTGTTATTAAAAATATATCAATTTTTACGAATATTATAATTTAAATATATATATGTTAATATTTTTCGTTTTGGCCTTGTCCTTTTTTTAAGTATACTATTTTATTTATACATACAAAGGGGAGAAGGTGATTTTTCTTTTATTTATACCATATGATATGATTTTATAATGCTATAATATATATATATATATTACACATAAAAATAATGTATATAATTATTAAATAATAAAATTAGGAAAATAAAAATATTTCCATGCATTGTATTTAATAATAAAAAAAATTAGGGTCAAATGAAATTTCCCATATTATACACATACTATTATATATACATATATATATATTAGAGTGCACATAATTATTTACTAATAATTGTAAATAAATATTTTGTATCTAATATATTTAAGTATATTTTCATAATTTGAGAATTTATATTAAAATATCAAATAAATGAATAAATAAATAAATAAATAAATAAATATAAATATATATATATATATTATATTTAAATTTTTCATTTTATATTTATATTTATATTTTTCATTTCATTTTATTTTTATTTATTTTTTTTTATTATTATTAAAATATATAATAACACATATAAAATATAGATATACTCTTCATTTTGATAATATCCTTTTTTTTTTAATTTTATTGAAAAAGTAAAAATTTAAAATGGAGAGCCTAAACATTCCAAAGAATGTGAGCATGGATTTATTAGAGCCTTTGATAACAATTTGTGTTATATTTATTTGTTTATATATGATTATTAGTATTGAAAGTCCTGTATATTATTTGATAAGAAGTTTTCTTTTTAAATCAAAAATATTTCTTTATGAGATAAAAGACATATTTACAAAAATTAATTATTTTGCTCTAATATTTTCTTCTTTTTTTTTTGTTTCATATTACATTTTGAACATTTTAAATTACAAAAACGTGAAATCTCTTTTTTGTGTTAATTTTGATTATTATGATACTATTTTAAATTATAATTTAAAATATATTAATATTCAATCTATATTTCAACCTGGTATCAGTGAAAATTATTTAGTTAATTTTTTATATTCTTTCAAATTTTTGTTTCACATTTTTTTTTTAAATAATTCAAACCTTATAAAAACAATATGCACTTCTTCTCTTGTTTATCTTATGTTGTCTTTATATGCCAAACGTGTTAATAGGGTAATCCACACAAAAAAAGAGAAATATGTGTATACATAAATATATATATATATATATATATATATATATATATATATATCATATTTGGCTTAGTGGCAGCTTTAAATAATAGTGTACATGAAGAATGAATTTGCTTTCATATATATATATAGATATATAGATATACATATGTATTTATATATACATACATATATATTCATATATCTATGTTTATTACCACATTTGTGCAGATTATATTTATAAGCAGCATATTTTCAAATATTATACTATCAGGATTTGTAATCGTTTACTTTTTTAAAAAGTTTTTAAATATAAAATATAATCATTGTGGACATGAAATATTTTCATTTGTCTTTTTATTATTCTTTTATATAAAGAATCCTTATTTAAGCGTCTATCAATATAATGACAGAAGTTTACATCCTTATCATGGTACTGAAATAAGAGTTTATATCCATATATTATTCTTTATTTTTTATATAATTAATAACGAAAAATTTTATGAAATCAAATTATTGGTTGCGATTATTATCTATTTTATAATATTCTTAAGGAATACCATAGACAGTTTTAAGGTATACTATTAAAATATATATATATATATATATATATATATACAGTGTTAAAAAATAAAATATATTTATAATTACATAACACTGAAATATAATAATCTTCAAATAATATATCATGTGCTTCTTAATTTTAGATGTATACCTTCTTAAAAGTTATTTGGCTAGTAGCTTATTATGTAACAAATAATTATCTACCTTTTACATTTTCACAACATTTTAATATATCCACAATTTTCAATTCAAACTTTATGGGAATACTAAGGTAATATATACATATCTATACATGTATGTGTGTATATTCCCAGTGTTTTTATTGTATAAATATTATATATTTTTTTTTATTCATTGCAGCAAAGAAATTAAAAATAATATTTCCTTATATCACTTCAATACCATTTCAAGTATTATACTATAAATTAAATAAAAAAGAAATAGAACATTTACAAATTTTTTTTTTTTTTCACCTTATGTATTATATATCTTTCTATTTTATAACTTAATATTATTATTATTTATTTTATTTTTTTTTTTTTTTTTTTGAAGAAATACCATTTAATTACTTAATAAGTAAAACGTCTTTTTTTTGGATACCTTATATGTTATTAAACAAGGACAATAGTAAAAAGAAAAAATCATAAAATATATGCCTTTAAAAAGTAAATACTTATCATAAAAATATTATTATCTTTTTTTTTTCTTTTTTTTCAGAAAATTTTAAATATGTAATAATGCTTTTGATGGTTGTTAATATAATAGCTACATGCACCTATTTGGTAATAATACCTAATACACAATAAAAATATTGACACTTTTTTATTTTAAAGATTAATAATATATACAATAATATATATATATATATATATATATATATATATTTATTTATTTATAGCCTCATAATATATATCCTGGGATTCCTTTGAACTTATTACTTTTATATTATCTAAATAAAATTAAAATATAATTAATTTTTTTTTTTTTTTTTTTTTTTGTATTTCTTTTTATTTAAGTAAACATTTTAACATCTTTCACAAAAAAAATAAATTAATAAAATAAAATTATTAAAAATAAAGTTGTAAATAAATAAATAAATATATATATATATATATATTATTTATTCATCTATAAAAAAGACACAAATAATAAATAGTTGAATTAATTATAAAAAAATAAAATAATCCATAGAAAAAATAAATAATTAAGTTATAATTGAATTAAAATATATGCATAAATATAAATAATTAATTAATATATATATTATATCAATTAAAATTTACTTCTTTAATAAACTTATTGTATTCTTGATCTATATTTATATTTTCATCAACGTTTTTATTTCTTTTATCAATAGTATTAATTTTTGTTTCACATACATCAGTTAACTTATTTTTTAACCTCAAATTAATAGGGACAAAATACTGTACTGAACTCTGTTTTTCATCTTTTGTATTTATATTATTTCTCTTATGATTTTTTTCTTCGTTAATTAACTTTTTTGTATGTAAGTCATAATTTGTTTTATTATTATTATTATTATTATTATTATTATTATAATTATTGTTGTGTTTGTAATTATTGTCACTATGATTATCTTTTCTTTTAATATTTTTGAGTCTCATAAAATTTCCCTTATTTTTCACATTTCCATTATTTGAATTCGTACCATAATAGTTCATCATATTAATATTTGCAAGATTATATGATGAGATAAGTGAATTATTATTATTTGTAAGGTTAGAAGTTTGATTATTTACTTTTATATTATTATAATTATTATAATACATTTTATTGTAAGGACCATAGTTTAAGGGGTTATAATTATTACTATTAATATAATTATTTACATTATTATAATAATAGTTCATATAATTATAGGAATTATTAATATCTGCTTTATCTTTTAAAAAATTAGGGTTGTCATTTAATACAGATGATTGTTTTATAATATCTTTATGTTTACTTTTATCTTTTATAAATGGATCATTGTTAATAATATCATGACATAAATTATTATTATTATTATTATTATTAATATTATTTTTATTATCATCATAATTAATATTATTGTTTTGTGTTTTTTCTATATTATATATTTTTTCCTTATCTTCATTAATATTTAATTTTTCATTTATATTTGTATTATTATTAATAATATTTTTATAAACAGTAGTATTTATATTACTGTTATTCATATAACAATTTGGATTTGTCATGTATAAATGATTTACCCCATTTATCAAATATGAGTTTGGATAAGACGTTATTTTATTTTCATTTTTTACACTTTCATTTTTTAAATCCTTTTCATAATTTTTATTATATGGAACAGTTGGATATATATTATATGCATTTGCCTTATTATAATAATTTTGTAAATTATAATATACTTGATTGTATGTATAATTATTTAGAAGAATATTATGATTTTGTACAGGTAATTGTGTAGTTCCATATGTTTGATGCATATTTTCCATCATTTTTTTTATATTATCAGGTTGAGGTATTTTTGAACTTTCGATTAATTTTATAACTTCGTTAGGTAATCCTTTTGGTAATGATGGTAATGATTCTAAGAAAAAATCATCATCTTTTTTTTCATTATCATTTTGTATATCTTTTAAATCGTTATTAATATCTTCATCATCATCTGAAATACTATACAATGATGATGCTATATTTATATCATCTTTGGAATTGACACTTTTCTTTTCTGAATCAGATATTTTTTCATTTAAGTTAAATATATAACCATTATTATTATATACATATTCATTATTTTTTACTTTCTCCTTTATTAAATTCCATAATTTTTCATACTCCTTTAATTTATTTTTCTCAATAGGTAATAATTTCCCTTGTTTTTCTTTTGTTCTTAAATAGTCTAATTTCTCTTTAACTCTGTGTGGATTTTTTTTACTTATAATATTTTCTAATTGTAAAGCTTTTTCCTTTTTTTTTTTTTTTTTTTCTTTTTTCTTTTGTTGTTTTCGATAAGCATCTGTTGGAAGGACACTCTTTTTCACATGTTTTTTCGATAGTTTATGATGGTTCATTTTTCTACATTCGTAAGTTTTTATTATATATATATATATATATATATTAATATTTATTTATTTTTTTTTCATTAATTACTTTGCACAATATTATTATATTGTCTTGTATATATTAATATATGTATAACATGATGGAATAATTTTCTTTTTTAAATTAATATTTGAACATATATAAATATATGCACAATACATAAATATATATATATATATATATATATATCCAATTTTATAAAATTTTTGAAAATATATTCTGTGTACATTAATATTTATATTCATTTATATACTTACATAATTTTATTCACATATATATTTTTATTTATTTATTTTAAAAGGACTTCAAGTAAATATTATACAGCATTTGATAATTATGTGCATTATATAATATTATATTTTTGTGTACCAAAAAAAAAATTTAACCAATAAAAAATAAAAAAAATAAAAAGTGGAAAATTGTAAAATATAAATAATTAATTAATTAATTAAATATAAGTAAATATATATATATATATATATATATATACAATTATAATATATTAATTTTTATAACTTATATTTCCATATTAAATATATTTATATTTTATGAATGAACCTTTTCATAATATACAATTCCTAAACATTTTGTATTTTTGTTTTGTTATTAATATTTTTCTTTTTTTTGTATCATAAATATTGTTATAAAAACCTAACAAAACTACCATAATATAAATTCATAAAAAAAAAAAAAAAAAAAACCTAAAAATTACACTATGAAAAGTATAATTATTATTATATTATTTTAAAGGTACCATTTTTAGGTTTTAAAATTATTAAATCTGAAAATTTGAAATTAAAAAATTACATAATTTTATTTAATTCTTTCTTTTTTTTTTTTCAATATTATATAATATTACCCAACAAAAAAAATAATTAAATATATATAATATATATATATATATATATATTTTTCCATGGTATAAATAATATTATATATTATATAATTCTATTTTTCTATATTATATATATGAAGTTTTTTTTTTTTTTTTTAAGAAAGAACAAAATGGTACTTATATTTAATATGTTTAATTTGTACGCTATAGCAATATTAAGGTAGCCTTATATATATATAATATATCATAATTATATATATATATATAATATATATATAATATTATTATAATTATATATAATTATATATATAATTATATATAGTTGTATACATTTAACAAAACTTTACTAAACTTTTTTTTTAATATTTATATATAAATATAATTTATGAAAAAAAAAATTTGTTATTTTTATATATTTTTTATATATTTATATATATTTTTTATATATTTATATATTTTCTTGTTTAATTTTCTTTATTTCTATATTTTATTATTTTGAAACAACATTAAAAAAAAAAAAAAGTAAGCTTTATTATAAATATATTAAATCTATTCATAAAATGTTCATTTATTAAAATATAGTTATAGTTATAATTATTAAATTATAGAATTTTAATTTTTTTTTTTTTTTCTAATTTGTGAACCATTTTTTAAAGCTTATAAGAATTTGTATATAGACTTATTTTATATACAATTTGTTGTGTATTTGAATTCATTTTTTATAAAATATATTTGTGTATATATTTTAATATATATATTATATATATATAATGAATAATTTCCTTTTAAAAGAAAATCAATGAATATGTATTTAAAATCAAAAAGTTGTTACAATTTTTTTTTGATGTAAGGAAAAGGTAATATATGTGAAATAACGGAGAAAGAGATAGAGGGAAAAATAATAATAATAATAATAATAATAATAATAATATATATATATATATATATATATATATATATTATATAAATACTCCGTATTATTAAAGTAAAAAAAAAGAAAAAAAAAATTTTCGTTTTTTTTTTTGGTTTTTTTTTGTTTTTTTTTTTATTTTTTTTTTTATTTTTTTATTTTATTTTTTTATTTTTTTTTTTTTTTGAATAAATGGAAAAAGTAGATACAGCAAATAATGATGGTGAAAAATGCATGAATAACATTTTTATAATAAAAAGAATATTTTTTGATTTAAAAAATTTATTTCCAAAAAGTAAAGTACAATACACTTATGTAAATGTATTATTATTATCTTTATTTTTTACCTTTATACATAAATATTTGGATCAGACATTACCATCATTATATAAATCAATTGAAAACGATTTCAATGTTGATGTGAAAAGTTTATATTATATGAACACCTTATATAAGTTAGCATATTCAGCTGCGAACTTTTTTTTTGCTTTATTTTTTGATTATACTTTTAAAAGAATCGTTTGTGCAAAATATTATGATAAAGGAAAAGAGGAAGATATAAGTACCAATAATGCTACGAATTATGAAGTAAGTGTAAAAAATGATAGTGATTACAAAGAAACTACAAAATTAATAGATGACATGAGTATCCAAACAAATTACAAAGAGGAAGATATATCATGTATTAATATAAGTAAAGAAGAAGAAAAAGAAGAAGAAGAAGAAATAGTATTTCATTCTGTAGATGATTCAGATGATTTATTTAAGAAATCCGAAGATGTTACAATAAGTGAATATGGTTATATTTTAAATATTCTTATTATATCTTCTATAATATATATAATAGTCATATTAGGTATTATGATTTCAAATAGTTTATTTAACTTTTTCTTTTTTATGTTTGTGATGGGTATAAATAATTCATGTATATATATATTAATACAAAAAATATATACAAATAATGTATTTAGTGAAAATAGGAGCACCATTTTTGGTTTCCTTCATTTCTTTTCATCTGTATCTCATATGTTATCTATATCAATAAATACAAATTTAAGCAATAAATTATATTATGGATTTACTGGTTGGCGTATTTGTTATTTTATTATTTCCTTTTTTCCAGTTTTTGTTTCCATCTTCATTTTTAAATTAATAAGAAATCATAAATTAAAAAGAAGTAAAACTAAGGAGAACTTTATGATGAATTATGTACTTTCGTTTGATAAGCTTACAGATGTTTTTAATGAACCAAAAAAAAAGAAAAAGAAATTACATAAATTAGAGGAACTTGTGGAACCATACCCATCATTGTATTATAAAAAAGATAAAATGGATAAAACATATTCTAATAAAAAAAAAGAACAAGAAGATCATATTTTTATGGAAGATAATGAATATAATAAAAAAAAAATAAGTCCCAGTGCAATAGTAAATACATTTGAAGATAATTTTAACTTAACTGAAGAAAAAAGTCCAAAAAAAAAAAATGAATATAGAAATTTAGAAAATAATGAAATGAGTGAAATAATTAATAATGCTACAAAAATTAATGATGATAAAAATATGAATTCTAAGAATATTAATAATTTTAAAATGGATAGTAATAATATTACCAGAAGAAGTTATAGCAGATCATATATAAAAGAAAATCAATTAAAATTACAAAATAATTATAATAATGAATCTGAAGAAAATTATGTGAATAACATATATGAAACTTCAAATGTTTTATTAAAATCTTCTTCAATACCTTATGAGAACTATAAAAAAAAATTATATGAAAATAAAAATCCGTTTTCAATTTT
Organism: Plasmodium billcollinsi; assembly: GCA_900257145.2. Taxonomy (NCBI): domain Eukaryota; phylum Apicomplexa; class Aconoidasida; order Haemosporida; family Plasmodiidae; genus Plasmodium; species Plasmodium billcollinsi. The sequence continues at coordinate 1,162,534 of LT990243.1, forward strand.
TAAGAATAATAATACGTATGAAAAAAATGATAAAAATGATAACAAAGGTGAAATGGATGAACTTTTAGGAAATGAGAAACAAAACACATCAAAATATGAATTTTCTTATTTGTATGAAATAAAATATGTTTTTAAAAACTACAGTTTTTGGTTAATGATAACTATGGGTATGTTGAATGGAATACCTAAACATGTCTTAAGTTTAATGATATATTTTTTCCAGTATTGTAATATATCAGATTTTAAAAGTGGTTTTATCATTTCAGTTAGTTGGTTGTGTGCAAGTTTAATATCACCATTCATTGGAATTATAAGTGATTATATTTACAAATTAAATAAAGATATAAATCGTCAACGTATAGGAATGTATACACATTGTTTTAGAATTTTTCTCATGTTTACTTTATTTTATTTTATTCCAAAAGAAGCTACCTCTTTTATATATTTTGTAATTATTTCGTTATTTATGGGAATATTAAGTGGATGGATAAATATCGGAACTCATAAACCTATCATAATTGATATAGTGAAACAAAGACATACTGCTTTTATTATGGCTTTAATGAATGCCTTTGAAAATATAGGATCTTCAATTATTGGAACATTTTTATTGTCACATTTGTTAAATAAATATGATTATATTGATAAAAAAAAAATACATACTGTTGTAAATATCAATGTTAACAAACACAATGTTAATGTTTTATCAGATGTCTTATTAATACTTACTTGTTTTCCGTGGTTATTGTCATTCTGTCTTTTATATGCTCTTAAATATACATATAAAAAAGATAAATTATATAATAATATAATATAATATAATTTAATTTAATTTAAGTTTGTTTCATAATAGCTAGATTTTTTTTTTTTTTTTTTTTAACCTATTAAACTAGGTGGTTAAAAAAAGAAAAAAGCGTTACGTTAAAAATATATAATAAGTTATATGTTCCATATTTTTATGTATATATATTATAAATTTTATTAAAACTCATTATTTTATTTTATTTTTTTTGTGTTTTAATGTGCACTTTTTTTTTATTATATTGTTTTAGTTATAAATGTGATTATATTATTAAACCATTTTATTTTATTTGTTTATATTTTATTTG